>VMDO01008767.1:0-81734 GCA_007922755.1 Pedetes capensis
GAAGAAGAAGAAGAAGAAGAAGAAGAAGAAGAAGAAGAAGAAGAAGAAGAAGAAGAAGAAGAAGAGGAGGAAGAAGAAGAAGGATGATGACCACGATGACCACGATGACGACGACGACGAGGGGGAGCAGGAGGAGGAAGAAACTGACTAGTAGTAATCAAAACCAAAACTTACTATTTAAAAAAGCAAATAAACATATGGGAAAGGAGCCATTAGGTAGAAATGTCAATAATAAATCTGTTGCTTTAGAAATTAAATCTTCAGTAAAATGCGCCAGATAACTCCACATTTGAGTAGGGAATCAGCCAATGGTTCTCCTCAAGGATAGATGATATCTTTAGGTAGCATTCACAGTGTTTTGACCATGGCTCCCCAATTTCTTTACTTAAATAAAATTTCCTAGAATAAACCAACAAAAGAGCCGAAGCCAGGCATGTTAGCTCATGCCTGTAGTCTCAGCACTCAGGAGGTGGAGGCAGGAGGGTTGCAAGTTTAAGGCCAGCCTGGGCTATATAGTGAGTTCCAGGAAAACCTTGGCTACATAGTGAGCCCTGGCCTGGAAAACAAACAAAACAAACAAACAAACAAACAAAAAACTCCACCTCATTGGAGACCATGTTTTCTTCATCACTGAGTCCCTTTTTCAAGCACATAACCTGAAGTCGCTATGGGTACCCAGTAAATATTTGCTTCTGTCACCCTCATCCCAGTAGTTCAAATTTTAAAAATGAATTTTGTACAGTGAAGGGCATTTTCTGATGCTACACATCCAAGCCTAATTGAGACAGTTATGTCTGATTTCAATTCACTGATTCCTATTTGTTCTACAAACTGCTCCAAAGGTTTTCTTCTTCATAACATTTTTTAATAGAAAAGATATTTTCCCATCTCCAGCTGTAACATGAATATATAAATAATACCTAACCAAGTTATACCTTGTGTGTATTTGCCAAGGGTTTTGCCCAGCTGTCTGAAATGATCCTTCAAACTTTTATGGCTTATTGGCCATAATATTTAACATCTTAGAACAGATGAAAAGTGAAATTCTGACGTCTGCAAGGAAGCCCTTTTCTTTGAAATACTATGTTTTATCTTTTCTTAGTTCTGACCTGATGGCAAATCTTCCAGTATCCCCCCAACCCCGGTTCAAGCAAGTATCCATAATAGAAGAAAAGAGGTCTAAGAACTTTAAACTACATTGTGCAATTTTCCAATCCAGCACAAGAGGGCAGGTTTTGCTTGATTGTAAACCTAATTCCATCTGCTAGTAATCAAGATGGTCACTGTGCTAATTGGAAATTCAGAAGCACTTGATATACAAAGTGATGAGTAATCAGGGTGTGTAATTTTGGCAGTGACATCTCTATTATTTCAATAAAGAAGACCAAGTTCAAGGGTTTCTTCTTGGCATTGTTTACAACACAGGGAACAAATACATTTGGGAGGCACTGTGATAGTTTTAGGGTATGTTTATAAACCTCAAAACCGGGATAGAGATATCTCTAAAGCAAAGAAACACCAAATTCAGTCACTTACTTCGAAGAAGTCTGACTTGAATTGACACGGTAAATAACACAGGAGGGTTAATGGTTTCTGCCCCATGGATGTAGTCTTGGTGAAAATAAAGCATGCTGTTCTTGTACGGTGCAGTCAAGTCGGGTTTTCAATGGCTGATTGTTTCTCGGGATTGCCTCAGGAGTGGATTGCCACATCCTTCTCCCATTTTTGTGGTGCTGGGAATTGAACTCAGGACCTCAGGGACTGCACAGCAACGCTCTACCAACTGAGCTAAATCCCAGCCTGAAAATAAAGCATACAGGCCTTGAATAGGCACCTTATATTTTTGTTTGTTTTGCTTTGTTTTAAGAAACTTTAACACATTCCATAGCTCACAAACTTTCTTGTGTGTTATTCTCAATATTTCATTAAACTACCTGTCAAAGCCTAGTTAAATTAACAGGGGTTACTTTCAGTTTGAGTTACTATTAACGGCAAATGTCAAAGTGTAGTCAGCCCTTGGGATCTGCTCATTGCTCTTCAGTAGGTTCAACTAAAGGACAGAAAATATTTGAGGGTTGGGGGGAATTGCTCCTATCCTGAGCATGCACAGACTTTTTTCTTGTTATTATTCCCTAAGCAATACAGTGTAGTAACTAGTTACGCAGCATTTACATCTTTAGACATCACCTAGAGATGATTCAGGGCTGGGATTTAGCTCAGTGGATAGAGCGCTGCGCTGCAGTCTCTGAGGTCCCTGGTTCGATTCCAAGCACCACAAAAATGGGAGAAGGATGTGGCAACCCACTCCCAAGGCAATCCCAAAACAACCAGCCATTGAAAACCCTATAAGGGTTGCTATGAGTCGGACACGGCGTAAGGGCACCTAACAACAACAACAACAGAGATGATTCAAAACATATAGGACCATGTGCATAGGGCCTATGCAAGTGCCACACCATTTTATAAGAGGGACTTGAACATCCAAAGATGTGAGTATCCTAAAGGGGGCCCTGGAACTAATCTCCCATAGATACCCGGGGACAACTGTTCTGAGTCATCTGTGAAAAATTTTCCCAAGTCACACTGCTTGGACCCATCCACATAAGAGAGGCACTGGTTTGCCTGAGTAAATAATTTGTCCTCTAACTCCCTCCACTGAAATAAGGCTTTTAGAATGTCAGACAGTAGAAGGTCCTAAAATGATTTGTCTGAGGACTTAGATAAGAGGTAGGTAGAAATCATAAATTTCTACCCTAGTCCCTACCAATGGAGGAATTAAAGCCTGTCCACGGTGAAAAGAAGATGCACCTAGACAAAAAATATGGCAGAAGGGACCCCTCATGTTAAATGGTAGATTACACAGAGTGATATTCCACTGCATGTAGCTACAACTCAAAATCTGGAAGGTAGGTTGCTACTAATTTCATGGCAGGGATATAAGACCCCATTTGTGTGTATTTCATCCAGTATGTGTTACAACATATGCCAGAGGACCTGAATGAAAAGTTCTACTTTGAAATTGGCCCATTCATTCACACAAAACATATTCATAGGGACCTCAGCATGAGTACGGCACTGTAAAATCAGGAAGACTTCACCCTTGGGTTTTGCTATTGCATTGGGGAATGTAATTACCTCCACCTTGGGGGGAAACTAGCTCTTTTATGCACCTGTTAACCCCCTCTCGCATGTCTGTCAGTTTGTTGTACTGTGAGGGCTTGTGTGTTGCTGTGATGATGAAAGCTTAAGCTACCAGTATTGCAGACACCACCCGGGTCACCCATGGAGGAGAGGTTTCAGCTGAGCTTCCAGACTAAGACAGACTAGAAAGTACAATATGGCAGGCCACTTTTGAAACTCTTAGCCTTTGAAAACCCTGTGAATAGCAGAGAAACACAGGCAGATATAGTGCTGGAAAGTTGAGTTCTCCAGGCTGGAAGGCATTCAAGAGATGACTGGGGAAGAGTTGCCTACTCAAAGCAGAATAGACCTAAATGACACAACCTAGGGGTAAGGCCCCTAGGACCTCCATTTGCTGATGTGGCATGACTCAAAATGAGAAGAAACAACTGTAAATATCCATTAATAATTGGAACACGGAATGTATGTAGTATGAATCTAGGAAAATTAGAAATCACCAAAAGAAAAATGGAGTACATAAACATTGACATTCTAGGCATCAGTGAGCTAAAATGGACTACCATAGTCCATTTTGAAACAGATAGTCATATGGTCTATGATGGGAATGATAGATTAAACAGAAACTGGGTTGCATTCATCATCAGAAAAGACATCTTAAGATCTGTCCTGAAGTACAATGCCATTAGTGATAGAACACCATCCATTAGCATACAAGGAAGACCAGTTAATATGACAATTATTCAAATTTACACACCCATCACTAAGGCTACAAATGAAGACAGGGAAGATTTTTACCAGCTCCTGCAATCTGAAATAGATCAAACATGTAATCAAGATGTGCTGATAATTACTGGTGACCAGAATGCAAAAGTTGGAAACAAAGAAAGCTTAGTAGTTGGAAAATATGGCTTTGGTGACAGAAATGATGCTACAGATTGCATGACAGAATTTTGTCAGACCAATGACCTTTCAATTGCAAATACATTTTTTTTTTACCAACATAAATGGCAACTACACACATGGACTTCACCAGATGGAACATTGGGAACCAAAATGACATTTGTGGAAAGAGATAATGGAAAAGCTCAATATCAAATGTCAGAACAAGACCACAAGCTGATTGTGGATCAGACTATCAACTTCTCATATGCAGGTTCAAACTGAAACTGAAGAAGATTAGAACAAGTGTATGAGAGCCAATGTATGACCTTGAGTATATCCCTCCTGACTTCAGAGACTACTTCAAAATCAGGTTTGATATGTTAGACACTAATGATAGAAGACCAGACAAGTTGTGACATGACATCAACGACATCATTCATGAGAAAAGCAAAGGTTATTAAAAAGACAGAAAACAAGAAAAGACCAAATTACATGTCAAAAGAGACTGTGAAACTTGCCCTTGAATACTGATCAGCTAAAATAAAAAGAAGACATGATGAAGTTAAGGAACTAAGCAGAAGATTTCAAAGGGCAACTCGAGAAGATGAAATCAAATATTTTAAAGACATGTGCAAAGAGCTGGAGATAGAAAACCAAAAGAGAAGAACATGCTCTGTTTTTCTCAAGCTTAAGGAATTGAAGAAAAAATCCAAGCCTCAAGTGGCAATAGTGAAGGATTCTACAGGGAAAATATTGAATGATGCAGGAAACATCAAAAGGAGATGGAAGGAGTAAACAGATAACACAACTCTGCTTGCTGGAAGTGAAGAGAATTTGAAACATTTACTAATGAAGATCAAAGAACACAGCCTTCTGTATGGATTGCACTTCAACATCAACAAAACAAAAATCCTTACAACTGGGTCAGTATGTGACTTCACAATAAACGGAGAAAAAAATTGAGGTTGTCTATCATTTTGCTTTGGGAGAAGGGCCTGGCAATCCACTCCCAAGGCAATCCTGAAACAGTCAGCCATTGAAAACCCTATGAGGGTCGCTATGAGTTGGATACCGACTTGACGGCACCTAACAACAACAACAACAACAATGATTTTGCTTAACTTGGTTCTATAATCAACACTCGTGGAAGCAGCAGTCAAGAAGTCAAAAGATGCATTGCATTGGGAAAAGTTGTTGCAAAAAAGACCTCTTTCAAGTGTTGAAAACAAAGATGTCACATTGAAGACAATGGTGCGCCTGACTCATGCCATGGTATTTTCAGTCAAATCATATGATTATGAAAGCTGGACATTGAATAATGGAGACAGGAGAAGAATTAATGCTTTTGAATTATGGTCCTGGGGATGAATATTGAATATGCCATGGACTGCCAAAAGAGCCAACAGGTCTGTCCTAGAAAAAATACAACCAGAGTGCTCCTTGGAAGCATGGATGGCAAGACCACATCTTACATATTTTAGACATGTAGTCAAGAGGGTCCTATCCCTGGAGAAGGACATCATGTTTGGAAGAATGGCAGGTCAACAAAAAAAGGAAGACCTTCAACTAGGTGGATTGACACAGTGTCTACAACATGGACTTAAACATAAAAAAGATCATGTGCCTGGCACAGAATTGAGGAGTGTTTTGTTCTGTTGTCCATCGGGTAGCTGTGAGTCAGACCAGACTTGATGGCACCTAACAACAACAGCACTAATTAACCACCAACATTTTCTGAATATTTAAGGAAAAGTGGTGGCGCTGTACTGAGGGTTGTATCACCTGACTTCTAACTTCAAGTCCAGATGTAAAAGAGAACACTGCATAACTCATCATTACCTCATTGGCTCTAGATGCCTTCTACAGGTCTCCAACAGGTTGACTGACCTTAAATGTTTGGAGGATCCTTGACCTTAAAGGCTTACCTGGAAAATCAGCAAGTTAGATCCTGCAATACCCTTCCTCCCAGGTCAATGACTTGAAGTAGCCATCCCACACCAAAATTAATCACTAGAGTGTGAGGATATCAGGAGAAAATCTTCACTGGGTGAAAGCAGACTGGGATCTCCTTTCCTACCTGTACAATAGAGTTGCAGGAAGTAGTGATTGTAGTTGCAAGATTCCGCGACAAATTCAAGAGACGGACAGCCAACAATGTTCGTGAGCTTTGGCCGAGAGCTGCTAAGGCTCTCTCCTAGCCTCCTTATATCGAAACTTTATTTCTTAGTAACAAATTACAGAACAGAAAAAAATGTATGAACTTTTGTAACCTGGTCATTGTTTCTCTAATCTCTTTCTCTTAACAATTGGAGGTAAAATTAGGGCAGGGAAGACTCTCCGGACATTGCTTCTAAATCCCAAGAGATAATTGATAAGTGGCCTTCCAGGAACCAGGACATCAGTTAGTGTTTTCAGAAACTCGTTTTACTGCATGCACCAGCAAGCCTTTGTAATGTTTAACAAAGGACACAGTGAACAGGTGGGCATCTTGGCCTTTCTAGGCAGCCCTGCCTCTCCTGATGGCTTCTCCACGACTGTGCCTGTAGTAGGTTGTCTCCCTGCTTATGAGAGATCGTACCCGTCATCAGCAATCAGCCCTCCTGAGAGCCAAACAGGGTGAAGGAAGATGTATTCACTGTAACATATTTGAGGGTGCAGCATTTAGAGGAAACACCTGCTGGCCTCTCTATGACTGTGCCTGTCTTAGGTTGTCCCTCTGCTTATAAGAGATCTTACCCATCATCAGCAATCAGCCTTCCTGAGAACCAAACAGGGTGAAGGGAGATACATTCTTTGTAACATATTTGGGGGTTCATCATTTAGAGGTGACAAGTGATTGCTTAGAAACTCACCCAAGAAGTAAAATGTCCATTTCAGAACTGATTTTCAGAACTAAAGTATTTATACATTTTATGTGTATATGCACTTCAATATATCTATGTTGAGTGCTCAAAAGATGGGAATTGATACACATATGTTAGAAAACAATAACCCTCAAAAGACAAAAAACAATATACAAAATAGCATTCATTTTTATTTTCCTCTTTAGTAAGTTTTCTTTAGTAAGTAGTACTTGTAAATGTGAGATTAAAATTATTCGTTAGAAGTATTATAGTTGACAATGTTAAATCCTCAGCAAGATATAAGTTAATGTCAAAGAATTTGGGGCCTAGAAGAGAATTGAATTCACGAAGGAATGATATTACTGGATTTTACCTCTGAATGTCAGCTTTATAAAAGCATTTCTATTGAGATCATAATTCATATACATATGCATTTTCTAATAATGGAGATATAAGCATATAAAGTGATCTGTTCATTTTCTTTAAGGTTGAATTTTTATCTCCATCATTGAGAAGTATAGCCTTGCAATGCTCAGTGACATTTTCTGAGTTTATTTGCATAATATCCAATGTAAGTAAATACCAGCTTTTTATTCTGTAAGTTTATCCTACCTTTACAGTTGTTAAAAGACATTCTTAATTGATTTATTATAAGGTTAGAAAATGCTAGGAAATTTTATTTCTCTTATAAGAACTAAAAAAATTAGGAAATTATTTCTTTTAGGCAGGCATTATAAAACATATTCATAAAAAGTTGCATACACCATAGATAAAAGTAGCTAAGTATAAATTATTATTGTTTATCTCTACCTCAGGTAGATCTTGATTTAATCAAATTAAATGAGAATATGATATATAAAAATTCTGATATATGTATATATATACACACACATACCTGAAAGATAAGAGATGGTTATTTGCTTTATAGAATTATTCATAATAGCCTATTTATAATAAAGTGGTTTCCCCTGGTGTTTTTAATATATAATTGATCTATACATAACTTTTCAGGACATACTTATTATGTGCAATTATATCTTCATTTCAATATATTTTTCTTTGTTTTAAAAACAGGATGTAAATATGTATTTCCCAACAATTCTGAACTTAGAGTATAAATCTTCCAGTAAGGATCATGTGAATAATAAATTTGTGATGTTTTCTAAGAAAATTGTGGTTAATGGCAGGGATTGAGAGCTATGGATTCAAATTCAGTTTCAACTGGGCATTGTCCATTTCTCTGGCTCTGGCATTGCATTGCAACGGATAACTCTGGTTCCCCCAAATGAAGAAGGTAGTTCCAGAGCCCTCTTAACACCATTCCTTATACACATCCATTCTAGCACAGAGGGGTCGAAACAAGCCCACAAAGGGGTCTCCTTCTAGAACTTCAGCCGCACCCCTGATGCACACACAGCAGATATGAGTAGATACAATTTGCCTTGTTAACTTCCCCAAAGTGGGGCCTCACAGTAAGTCTAAACTCTGTAGCAAATATCATCTCATTCTTATTTCTAACAATCTGATAATTACTTAGCAGAAAATAACCATTTAATTCCAAACTGTCATATTTTGAATAGATGGTTTGCTTTCAGATGATAACACTTAATTGATTAGCACTCATAAATAACTGTCAGTCCAGTGCAGCATTAAGGAATCTAAAGCAAACTCTTAGAAATAGGCCAAATGCATTATATGGAATAATTTCTCATCTGAGGTTACCTACTAAAGGAATTGGTTCAGGATCAGCCAAATAAAACCTCAGAGTAATGGGGGTCTAATGAAATTGTCTCATGTTCACAATTATAGCCTTACTAGTCTTCTCCAGGTAGTCTTCCCTAGAAAACGAGTCTCCTTGTAAAAAGGTTTATAACAGTATATTAAGTGGGAAGTTCTGTGATATCCCCTTCTCTGTTTTTTTTAATCACTATAGGAACAATGTTTATCTAGCTATTGAATTTTGCCATGGATCCACTGTTATGAAGTGCAATTATTAAATAAATTCTGTAAAGTCAAATTGATAAAAGTGAACTGAATTGATCATTTCTTAATTCATCATCCTATGTGGAAAATAAGGCCTATTTTTATCTTCAAGGATGGAGAGGAAAAGACAGAGAAAGAAAGAAAAGAAGTCCAAATAGGAGGATGAAGGGATCACTGAAAGCTCAGTTTTTAGCTAAAATGGATCTTGGAGTGTCATCGAGTGCCTGACATCCTGCTATGGTTTAGAGATGGCTGAGTGTCTTCCAAGGCTTTGTGTGTTGAACTTTAATCTCCATTGTGAGATATTAAGAGGGTGGAAACTTAATCCAACTATGGTGTTTAGAGGTAGGGCCCATGGAAAGTAATTAGGATTACATAAGGTCATCAGGATGGACCAGATTGAATTTTAGTGGCTTTATAAGGAGACCATATAGATACACATACACATGTGCTCTCCTTGACACTTACTGTCTGATAGTCTACAACCTCAAGACTCTGTTAACAAGAAAGCAATCACCAGATGCTTCCCTCAACCTCGCACCTACAGAACAATGGGCCAAAATAAAACTCTTTACTTTATAAAGATAGCCTGCCTCAGGTGTTTTGGTATAGCAATGAAAAGCTGACTAATACACATTCCACCCCCACACCATTACAAAGACACTTGGGCTAAGAAGATTGGACTGTGGTCTTGTCGAGGTGTCAAATAACACTGATCTGAAAATTTAGATGAATCCGCTCAATGATTTTTTTATTATTTTAAATCAAGAAGAGGATTAATCAATACGGGGAATTCTTGTCAGATACCACAAACTGTAGTTCTATCTTACTTCAGTGACAGAGATAGCCCCTCAAGCACTTTGGCTTGAGTTTATCAAGCAAACAAGCAAACCAGAAACTTCAGCTAAGTATCTTCTATATTTGCAGTCATCACAACAGGGGAGTGTATACCAAAGATCTTCAGCTAAAAGAAAATAACGAAGATATGTTTGATTGTTGTCCAGGTCAGAATGTGGTTTGGTCGGCTGTGCCTCTAGGGTAAGGCATGAGCACCCTAGGCTTCTTCTGTGTATCTTTTGTTGCTTAAATGGGTCTCCATTAGCGGGGTATATCCTTTGCGCAGCCTTCTGTACTGAAGGAAAGCCAGCAGCACAAAAAGAGCAATCACAGCCACCAGTATTCCCAGAACCACTAAGAGTGTTGCAGTCCAACTTGGAGTTTCTTCAACTGAAATTAAAGCAGAAGAGAAGGTTCTACGATTAGGATTCTCATCTTGCTGATACTCTTCCCACACGTGGCTGTCAGCTCCTTATGCTGTGGGGGCTTATGTGCTGTTGTGATGCTGAAAGCTATGCCACAGGTATTTCAGATACCAGCAGTGCCACCCTAGTGGACAGGTTTCAGCTGAGCTTCCAGACTAAGACACACTAGGGAAAAGGATCCAGCAGCCTACTGTGAAACAATTAGCCATTGAAAACCCTATGAATAGCAGAGAAGCACTGTCAGATATAGTACTGGAAAATGAGCCCCCCAGGTTGGAGGGTACGCAAAAGATGACTGGGGAAGAGTTGCTTCCTAAAAGTAGTTGTTGTTAGGTGTGGTTGAGTCAGTATCCAACTCATAGTGACCCTGCATACAACAGGCGAAACACTATTATCAGTGCTTCTCTGCTATTCATAGGGTTTTCAATGGCGGATTGATTTTTGGGAGTGGGTTGCCAGGTCTGTCTCCCAAGCCTACAGCACCTGGTGTTCCCAGGCCATCTCCCATCCAGTTACTAACCAGGCCTGACCCTGCTTAGCTTCCAAGATCTGACGCCACAGGGAGATGGCTGCAGGCCTGCTAAAAGTAGAGTCAACCTTAATGATGAGAGTGGACTAAAGCCCCTGGGACCTCTATTTGCTGATGTGGCGTGACTCAAAATGAGAAGAAACACAGTGACTACAACAAACATCAAAAGATCATGTGCATGGCACAGTGTCAGGGATTGTTTTGTTCTGTTGTACTTAGGATCACTATGAGTCAGATCCTACTCGATGGCACCCAACAACAACCATAACAATACTCTTAGAAGAAGAAAGAATAAACTTATTTGCCTTTCATATGCATTTTTATTGATACAGCAAAACTACCCTTGTAGAATACAATTTTATCTTCTCTTTTCTATTTATCATACCCACAGTTGCTTTCTTGAGAAAATTGGAAATGGCATCCTATAAGTTAAATACAGCTTCCTGCATTTTTAAAACTTGTTACAATAAATGCTTACATGCAGAATAAATCCTCTAAGGAAGTGTATAACTCCTTTCTTAAGTTAGAAACTCATTTGTAAAAGTGCATGTTAAAGTGGTATCTGGGCAATTGTTCAACATACAACCCTCAGGAGGAAATTCTGCTATTATCTCCACATTTTTTATAGGTGAAAAATGTGTATGAGAGATCAGATTGGCTCTTCTAATAGGAGACATTCAGTAGCAGAAACAGACACCCATTTAAATACTTGTGAATAAAACCTGAACCCTCCACATGATATATCCAACCCCCTACTCACATATGTTTTATAGAACTCTTCCACAACATTAATGAATTTCATTTTTTATATATTTATGTCTTTTTGTCATTTCTTTAGAAATTATCCAAGCCAGGTGTGGTAGCACACACCTGTATTCCAGTGACTCAGGGATCAGAGGCAGGACCACAAGTTCCAGACCAGAAGCAGTCTGTCTAATTTAGCAAGACTCTATCTCAAAAAGTAGAGAAATAGGCTAAGGGTGAAGCTCAGTGGTACAGTACTTGCAAAGCATGCAAGCATGAGGCCCTAGGTTCAACCCCCAGGATTGAAAAAAAAATTATCCTTCCCTTGTTCAGCTATTCTAAAACTCAGTCCCTTTGAATGAGCTTCTCATTCTACACCATATAGTCATTTAAATACAAGGTAAATTTTTTTTTAAGGGCTGAGGGTGCAGCTCAGTGGAGGAGTACTTGCAAAGTCTATGCAAGGTCCTGGGTTCAAACCCTAAGTACAATCAATCAATCAATCAATCAATCAATAGTTTTTAGATGCCATTGAGCAGATCCAACTCATAGCTACCCTATGTACAACAGAACAAAACACTACCCTACACTGTGCCATGCACATGAGCTTTTTATGTTTGAACCCAGTGTTGCAGTCACTGTGTTTCTTCTCATTTTGAGTTGTGCCACATCAGCAAAAGGAGGTCCCAGGGGCTTTACCCCATTCACATTGTTAAGGTTGACTCTACTTTGAGGCAGCAACTCTTCCCCGGTCATTTTCTGAATGCCTCCAAGCCTGGGGGGCTCATTTTCTGGAACTATGTTTGACAGTGCTTCTTTGCTATTCACAGGGTTTTCAATGGCTAAGAGTTTCAAGAGTGGCATGCCTGGTAATTCTCCCTAGTCTGACTTAGTCTGGAAGCTCAGCTGAAACTTGTCCTGCATGGGTGGCCCTGCTGGTATCTGAAATAACCATGGTATAGCTTTCAGCATCACAGCAACACACAAGCCCCCATATCACAATGAAGTGACAGCTATGTAAAGGAAAAATACATGTACACATACATACATACACACATACATACATACAAGGTTATCTGTCTTGTCCTTTTCCTCCAACCCCTCAGAGTGCCATGGCCCATCCTGACTGGATTCCTACAAAATGATCTTAATCTGTCTGCTCTTGCTACCATACAGCAACACCTGCTGCCAGTTTCATCTTCTTAAAACACAGATATGAAGCCAGGTGCAGTGGAACATGCCTATAATCCCAGTGACTCAGGAGGCCGAGGCAGGAGGATCCCAAGTTTGAGACCAGAGGAAGTCTATGTAGTTTAGTGAGACACTGTCTCAAAAAGCAAAACAATGGGCTGGGGCTGCAGCCCAGTAGTAGAGCACTTGCAAAGTATGCAATCATGAGGCCCTGGGTTCAATCCTCAGTATTGAAAAAAAAAAAAAAGCCATAGATATTTACTTTGGCATTTCTTTATTAAGGCACCAAAAATGATTATCTTTTGCTGTTGCCCAAATCCTCTGCCTAGATTTTTTTTAAGAAGTATTTTTTAATTGTGGTAACATACACATTAGATATACCACCTTAACTACATTTTAATTTTTAGTTTTTGTTTATTAATGATTATTATTTTTTACAGTCCTGGGGGTTGAAACCAGGCCCTCACACATGCTCAGCAAGTGCTCTGTCAGTGACTGCACCCCTCTCTCCTTTTTATTTTGGGACAGGGTCTTGCTAAATTGTGCAGAACTGCCTCTGGCCTCAAACTTATGATCTTCCTGCCTCCACCTCCTGAGATACTGGGATTCTAGCCATGTACCCTGGTGCCTGGCTTACTGCTTTTTAATCTAGCTCAGTGGCATTAAGTACACTCATATTCTTGTGTGACCATCACAACCATCATCCCTAGAACGTTTTCATCTTGCCAAACTGAAATGTTGTGCTCAGCATAGGGTAACTCTCCATTCTGCCCTCCCCCAGTCCCTGATAACCACCATTCTTGTCTGCATGAATTTGACCATTCGATGTTTCTCATATAAGTGGAATCATGTCATATTTGTCCTATTGTGTATTGCTTATTTCACTTAGCTTAACGTCCTCAAGGTTTATAGTTGTGGTATCATGTGCCAAAAATTTTCTTCTTTTTATAGACTAATAGTCCATTGTGCATTTATAACACATTTTATTTACCCATTCATCTCTGGAAGGACACTGGGGTCGCCTCTACTTTTGCCTAGTGTGAGTAATGATGCTATAACCACGAGTACAGATATCTCTTCATTGCCCTGCTTTCAGTTCATTTGGGGATCTATTAGGATGTGGAATTACTAGATCATATGGTGATTCTACTTTTAATTTTTTGGGGGGATACTTATAATGTTTTCCATAGTGGCTATGCTGTTTCATATTCCCACCAGCAATGCACAAATGTTCCAGTTTCCCTAGACCCTTGCCAACACTGCTCTTTTCTGGTTTTTTGACAGTAGTCACCCTAATGGGTGTGAGACAGTACCTCATTGGGATATCTGCCTAGCATTTGAGGCTCTGTAATCAGACTCCCTTTCCCAGATAAGACTTTTACTCACAGTCATGCTCTATCCAGACCTTCCACTACAACAAGGTATAGAAGCAAAAGGAACTTTCTCTCTACTCGCTGAAGTTTCAATAATTTGTCTCTACAGACAAATTGGCAATAGATTATCAAGAAGAAAGCATACAAATTTAATAACGTAAGCATGTAAGAGTCGCACAAAGCACAAAACTCAGCTGGTTGATGCTCACATGTCGCCTTTCTGGGACCAGGGAACTGCGGCTGGAGGCAATTGGAGGGAAAGGCAATTTGGGGGGAAATGAATAGACTGAAAGAACAGACACCACAGTCTGCGACAAAGTCCTCCTGGGCTCTGACTGTGGTGTCAACTCTAGTCTGTTCCTGGTAAAAGGGGGAAACTTCAGGGAAAGCTCCATCCTCCCCTTTGGTGGGGATGGACAGGAGCAGATCAGGGAGGTAGGGAGACATTGCCTCTTCTTCAGTCCAAGGCATCCAGTCTGCCAAGGTGTCTCAAGGTGCCAAGGCTTTCCTTGCCCAGCTTCAACCCAGACCACGTGCACCCTTCCCTGTCCTGGCCCCTCCTTCTTCAGTCTAAAACACTTGCTCACCGACCTGACACCTACCAGTCTCTTCAAGTCTACTTCAAGACGCCCCTCCCTTGTAGAGCCTGTCCCCCTCCCTACCCCCGGTTCAAGGGGATCAGGGTGGATTGTTTTGAGCTGAAGAAACTTGAGACTCAGCAGAGGCAGACAGAAGCCTCCCAGAGCTTCCCTTGCTGACTGAAAGCAGAAACTTCCTGAGAAATAGCTGTTGTTTTTAGGTGCCATGAAGTCGGGTCTGACTCATAGGGTTTTCAATGGCTGATTGTTTCACAATTGTTTCCCATCCTTCTCCAATTTTTGCAGTGCTGGGACTCGAACCCAGGACCTCCAAGACTGCAGAGCAGTGCTCTACCAACTGAGCTAAATCCCAGCCCCTGAGAAATAGGAACCACTGTAAGTCCCCTTTCCTCAGGAAAGTTTCCGGCCAAGAGGAAGGACGAAGCCAGCGCTGGGATGCACCTGCACAAGCCTTTCTAAAAGCGCCCTTATTTACCTTCTGTGAGTTTCCCTGCTATATTTACCTTCCCACAGTTCACCTCTTTTGAAAGCCCAGACTGTTTTTTTCTTTGTCTTGTCACATTTCCACAATTTCTTGTTCTTTGTTTAAAATGGGATGCAAGCTCCAGGGCCTATCTGCTACTGAGGGTCTTTACTTCTTCTCTAGAAAGGCCCTCATGTCACGTGAAGACTTCCTGAATTAAACTTGTATGTCCTTCTTCCTGTTAATCTTCCTTTTGTCAGTCTAATTTGCTGGACACCAGCCAAGGAACCTAACAGCTAGAGAGAAAAAAATTCCCTCCTCTAGTGTTTATAGTTATATCTCCTGAGGCAGGGTTGTAAAGTTCGGCATCAGACCAAGAAGGGAACCTGAATTTGTGTCTTCCAATGAGTGAACACATCGTGGGCATCTGGGGGACCCAGGCTCTGTCTGCTAATTGATTGCTACCAGAGGAAATGGAGGTAGGTCCGGAAGCACATTACAAATTTTTGATTATTGTTATGTTTAATCCAAGAGCAAAGAAAAGGCATTTAAAAGAGGCATCTCAGGTACCCAAAGAAAGGAAATTTAAATCAGTCAGAAGAACATCGATGCAGACCTAGAAGGAAAAACCAGGGACAGATTCCAGTGCCTAAAAACTTTGAGATCAGAGAGAGATGGAGGGAAGCTCAGAAATCATTGTAATTACATTGGAGCCTGAGATTCGGGGAAGAGGACATAGACAACAATGGAGAGCAGATTGGCTGTATATTTTTCAGCCCAAATCAAGATTTTTTTGTTAGCCAGGAGCAATGGAGGGTAATTTTAATCCCAGCAATTCAGGAGGTAGAAGCAAGAAGATCATGAGTTCAAGGCCAGAGGCAGCCTGCGTAATTTAGTGAGACCTTGTCTCAATAAAAGGTAAAATCTGGGATAGGGGTGCAATTCAGTGGTAGAGCATTTGCAAAGCATGCATGGGGCCCTAGGTTCAACTACCCAGTACCACAAAAAGAAAAAGAAAAAGAAAGATATTTTTGGTTGTTTTATCTTTCCTTTCTCAAACTGCCCTAAGATTCTTTAACAGCATGTGAAGTAATATTGGCACCTGGGGGAAAAAAAGAGAGAGAGAAAAAGAAAAAGAAAAATGCATATCCCTATATATGCTGACCAAAATAGCTTGCACAATTTTGAACCAGTGGGTAAAGTTAATAAAAGATCTACAATATAAAAATAAGACTTCTTGCTAGGTGCCATAGAGTGCTGTCCCACTCATAGTGACCCAATGTACAACAGAACAAAACACCCCCTGAAAGTCCATTGGTGCAGACATTGTATCAGTCTATGTACTTGAGGATCTTCCTTTTTATCATTGACCTTCCACTCTCCCAAACATGACGTCCTTCTCCAGGGATTGGTCCCTCCTGACAACATGTCCAAAATACATCAGACACAGTCTAGCTATCCTTGCTTCCAATGAGCACTCTGGTTGCACTTCTTCTGGGACTGATCTGTTCGTTCTTTTGGTGGTCCATGGTCTATTCAATAATTATCTCCAAGACTTGGAAAATATTAACTTAAAAAATATACACATAAAGCCCTCGGTAGGCCACGTGGTTAGCAAGCCAAGGCCAGCCCTCGTGAACCTTCTCCTGCAGGAGTCGAACATTTTAGGCTGATTGAAAATGACTGAACCAGTTGCAAAGTAATGATAATTGTATAAAACAAAAAATGATAGTCTGGAGTCAAAACTCTGATGGTGTATTATTCATCATGAAGTTTTGCATTCATTTTGATCTTTAAAAATATTGCATTGTATTATTACTGACCACAACTACTGAGGTTTGGGGCTTCCCTTTGAATTTTGTGCTCAAGACAGATCCCATACTTGTCTCACCATCATCCCAGCACTGCCTGCAGGCCATGATTTCTAAAACCTGCTGGTCCACATCCATATGTGGCTGGTTCATTTTGACTTTTTCAGTTAGTCATGTCAACCACCATGGGGCAGTTTCCCACAAATCTGATTAATTCAGGTAGAATTGTTAAATCCAGCGGAGGAGTAGACAGTGCCTCTGTAGGATAAGGGCTCTTAATAACTTTCAGTTTTCTGAAACAACAGTCTGCCAGCTAGTCCCTTTCTGATGTTTAATTGGTAGTTTAATGGCTCATCTTGTTAAATACATATATTCCAGAAAATAGCCAATAAACTTAACTAGACATGAATGCTTCAATTAAAGGTCTTGGTTTCCATTAAAAAGAAAGAAAGTAAGTAAGCTCCTTTAGAAGTTGAATGAGTCACCCGTTTAGAAGCTGCGTTAGTTACCTGGCAGATCAATGGCATAACTGTAGCCAAGTTGGTCTGCAGTTAAGAAGAGTTCCTCGTTAGTCACCGGAGGGAAGAAAGGAACCATGTTATACAGGCGATTGTGACCAATGGGTGCCAGTTCCTGGGGCCAGGCGTCTGCAGAAGGACTGTATCTTTTCATCCACTCATCAAAGATGGCATCAGTAAAAGAATGAAGGACCTGCAAGACAATTGAACATGGTGTCTCACATGGATCGGTCTACTGCAATCAGCCGATTTGACTGGAGCTTTCTATACATTGGAATGGAGTTCTTCTTGACATGAGGGGCTGCTGTGTACCCAATCTAGCCTTGATGGACACACCAACATTTTTGATGAAGTGTTCGAGATTTTATGGACCTCTCTCCAAACAGGATTGTAGACTCTTTGTCAAGCAAACAATGGAAAGTTCATGCTGCAGAGTTCCCACTGGTTGGTGAACATGTGAGGCCTTTTTATTAGCTATATGATTTTAGAGGCATAGGGTGTATGATTTTAGAGGCATAGCAGTCCCACATACTTGTAAAATACGAATTTCTTCATTCTTCTTCTGTAACTCCTTGTCCCAAGTTAAAATTACAATAGTAGTGACTCGATAGTCACAGTGATAGTAACTATTTACTAACATTTCCCAAGAGAGAGGCACTGCATGTGTGTGCTGAGTGTTAATTTCAGAAAAAGGGCACATATGATAAAATATTTATTCTCATCAGTATCAGATACTTGATTTATCAGGAAAGAGAAAGAGGGGGCATGTACCAGTATTATAATACAAATAAACAGTGAGAAATTAGAAAAGAAAATCTCCAAAATGGTTTTCCGATGTCTTTCATCTGAAATACTCTTTTGTCTCCTCATTTTATAAGCCTCTCACTTGAATTCTTGGTGTTATGCCAGCAATAGAAAGTCCAGGTTGTAATGCACATAGTGCTCATTTTTATTTTCTCAAAGAAGCTATTAAAATTCTTTTCAAATACAGCAATGATTACATGTTTTAAAATATCAACAGTATAATCTCTATGTGTTGTTCTTAGGTGCCACTGAGGTGTCTCTGACTTGTAGGGACCCTCATAGGGTTTTCAATGGCTGATTGTTTGGGGATTGCTTTGGGAATGGATTGTCATGTCCTTCTCCCATATCTCTACATGCATAGCCCTAATTTTGCAATAAGATATATATGTGAGATTTCAGCCCAGACTTTATATCTGTCAGAGTTCCTCTTTTGCTCAAGAAGTTCAGCTTTTCTTTCTTCCTATATCCCATGAATGGTCACCTCAGAACCATAGGAGAAATCTAAATGTCCTGAGGCAGCCATGCTGGCAGGAAGCCCAAACCATCCCACACAGAGACACCGCAGGGAGAAGCCCTAAGACTTTAGAGAAAGAGAACAACAAATGGCCAGGCCCTCACTGCTCTAATACCTGCCACCATATGGTTGCAACTGCACAGAGACCCTGAGCCAGAATTTCCCAGTCAAGCCCTTCCTGAATCTCTTCCAAAAACCATGAGAAACGAAATGAGAAGTCATGAGAATTGATTTTTCAAGCGTCTAAAGGTTGAGGTGATTGCTTATGTAGCAGTGGATAAGTAAAACAAAGGAAAAAGGTCTGAATACAGTAAGACAGACTCATGCTTACTCCAATGTGTGTAAGGCAAGCAGTTCCCTGATCCCCAAGGAGAAGGCAGAGGTGCCAGGAGAGGGCAGTGATGAGGTTTGAGATGAGAAGAAAACAGCCCATGACCCGTTGACCAGGGAGAGGACTGCAAACATCAACAGGGGACACCAGAACATGACCGTGGGAGGACAGAGGTGATAATATATAGACAGCACCGAGCACAGTGCCTGTCATTTGGGAAATGTTAGTAAACAGTTACTATCACTGTGACCATTGCATCACTACTATTGTAATTTTAACTTGGGACAAGGAGTTATAGAAGAAGAATGAAGAAAGTCATATTTTACAAGTATGTAGGACTGCTATACCTCTAAAATCATATACCCTATGCCTCTAAAATTATATAGCTAATAAAAAGCTGAGCATTTAGTAAATCACATGGCACATAATTAGCACTTAATAAATACATTCATGTTATTAGTTCTTCTATGTCAAACACTATGCTAAGCACTTTACCTATAATGATATGGTGAATCTTTAAAACAGCGTGACTTGGTAGGTACTATTGGCATTAAGTACTCAGGCTGCTATACTAAGGCACCACACACTGGGTGGCTTACACAACAGACATTGACTCCTCCCAGTCCTGGAGGCTGCAAGTCCAAGACGAAGACATCAGCAGAGCAGATTTTCTTCGTGTGGGGAGGGGGAATCTGTTCCATGTCCCTCACCCAGCCTCTGCTGGTTTGCAGGCCATCTTTGGCATTCTTTTGCACATAGATCTCTGCCTTCACTCTCTGGGTACAAGTGTCTATGTCCAAATTTCCCCTATAGTCCTCCCCAAAACTCATGTTGAAATTTAATGGCCATTATAATAGTATGAAGAGATAGGACCTTTAAGAAGTGAATAGGTCATCAGGGGTCTGACCTCATGAATGAATTAATGCTGTTATTGTGGGGATAGTTTTCTCCTAAAAAGGATGACTTTTGCCTGATTTTTTTCTTTCTCTGTCTTGCACATACTTGTTCCCCTTGCTCCACTGCCACCATGTTAAGATGCAGCACCAAGGCTGACGCTAGATGCTAGCAGTGTGCTCTTCGATTTCCCAGTCCTCAGAACCATAAGCCAAACAAATGTCTATTGTTTGTAATTCACACAGACTGTGGTATTCCAATATAACAGCAGAAAGTAGACTACGACCCATTATACTAAATAGCAGAGAAGCACTCTCAAATACAGTGCTGGAAATTGAACTCTGCAGGCTGGAAGGCATTCAAGAAACAACTGGGGAACAGTTGTCTCCTCAAAGCAGGGTCAACCTTTATGATGAGAATGGAGTAAAGGCCCTAGGACCTCCTTTTGCTGAAGTGGCACAACTCAAAATGAGAAGAAACATAGTGGCTGCAACAACGGACTCAAACACAAAAGATTGTGTCCATGGCACAGTGTTGGATAGTGTTTCATTCTGTTTTAGTTAGGGTCACCATGAGTCAAATCTGACTTCACAACACCTAACAACAACAACATATTGGATTTGTGGTCTATCCTACTCCAGTATGACCTCATCTTAAGTAATTACATCTATAACTTCCCTTTTCCAAACAAAGTCATACTCTGAGGGATTAAGGATTAAGATTTCAACACATGAAGGGATGATATAATTCAAACCATAAGAGTACATAAGAGCATTGTCCTGTATTATACACGAAGAATATAAGACATAGAAGTGTGAAATGACTTGTCCAAGATTTCACAGCTGTACGCGGTGAAGCAAGAATATAAACCCCAGAAGTCCAGCACTAAAGCCATCCAGCTTCCTCTACACAACTACATTGTAGTGCACTTATTCATACACCCATCAGGACCAACCACAATAAGAAAAATTAGTTTTGAAGCATTTTCTCAAGTTATAACACTGCAGAGAAGGCATAGGATTTGACCTATGAGTCCTAAGCCAGTTATGAATTTTTAGATGCTCAGTTCAGATAACAGATAAAATTGTGATTATAAAAAGAGACAAGAGACCCTCAGGACATAAGGAAGATGCAGTTTCACTACAGCAAGAGACAAATAACTTAGGGGAAAGTAGTACAACTTGCCTAGTGCAAAGTGTAAATAAAAAGAAGACAAGACTGTAAAGCAATTCATATTGTGGAGAGACAAAAGAATGGGGGAAATAATGAGAGACAACAGGTCTCAGGAGGGCTGTGTAACATTATACAATAACTACTCTAGTAGGAACTATACAGAGAGTAATCAATTTATAGAACATAATAAAGAAAAAGAATGGTATATGCTGAGAAGATGCACAGAATGCAATAAAGAATATGCTGCAAGGAATAATGTATCCACAGGATAGAGAGAAGGGGTGTGAGCCATCAAACAGGTATTTTTGTTAATGGTTATGGACATTATTCTTGTATAAGACACTTTGAATTGCTCTTGACACACTAATTGTATCTTTGTTAGACTCAAGTTGAAAATGAACTTGTTAATATCTCTGTAAAGGCCAAATGTCATTTTACGGTAAGATATAAAAGCAAAAGTTACCTAAAAGCATATTGCTATGCCTTTTATCCACTATACAGATATATAGCTATATTTTACTATTAGAAATTGAGTGTCTCAGAAATGGTGTTCCAGAATTTTGTATACAAACCTCTTCTACTTTGTTTCAACAAAATGAAGATAGTTTTGGGAAGGGAAAAAGAAAGCACTAAATTTCAACTTTGAGGCAATATTAAGGAAAATGTGATTATGAGGGCTTTTGAGTTAAACATTTTTTAATGTAACTCTTTAAGAAGAAAGCATTCAATCACCACATATTGCACTTGAAGGCATAAATAAAACACAAGAATGTATACTCCTCTTTTTCAAGATCATGGTTACTGTTGAAGGGTATTAACTTAAGGTGGCTGTAAATTCAGATTCCTGCCACACTGGGGAAATGAGAAGAGATTCTGCACCAGCAGAAAAAAAAGCCATGAAAATCTGAGCCTGGTTACAAAAATGTTTGTATATTACCAAGGACGAGTATACCATGGCTTTTACAACCTGAGTGTATGTGTTACCATCTGGAAGGCATTGTTCACAATCCGAGTGGATCTTACTGTGGTAATATGATACAGCTCTGGTCCTCTGAGAATCAGAATTAAGGTGAGGATTCAGATGTGATTGCTTAAAAGTCACATGACAGACATAGAGGTGCATATGAGAACTCCAATTTAATACTTAAGGTTTCTTGTTGTTGTTAGGTGCCATTGGGTTAATCCCGAACCATAGCAACCCTACGTACGACCGAACAAAACTCTCTCAGACGCTGTGCCACCGCCAGCACTTTTGTCAGTGCTTCTCTGCTATTCACAGGGCTTTCAATGGCTAAGTGTTTCAGAAGTGGGCTGCTTGGTCCTTTTCCCTAGTCTACAGCACCCGCTATTCCTAGGTGGTCTCCCAGTCGAGAACTAACCAGGCTCACCTCTGCTTAGCTTCAGAGATCAGATGGGATCAGATGCCAGGAGGGTACAACTGTAGACAAAACTTAAGATAGAGAGTATAAATAAAAAGTTGGGCTGATCTTCCAAATAAAAGAATTCCTAATGGTAATTCCTTGAAAAACATATTAATCAAGCTTGTTATTTCATGAAAATATGCATTTATTTTTGCCTTGTTCTGCAAGGATTTGAGGCAATGTATAATCATGATATTTTCACATTTCCCTGAATAAGCCATATGTAACAGGCACGAAATAGTTAAATAACACTAGTTAAGCTCTGCAATAGGGAATGTACTTTAGTGAAGGGCAAGAAATAATATCCTAGAGACTCATATGTCCCTCACCCAGAAGTTCGTATATTGAAATCCTAACCTTGAATGTGATCATGCTAGAAGGTGGGGCATTTAGAAGGTGATAGATCACGAGGCTGGAGCCCTTAGGAATGGGATTAGTGCCTTTATAGGAAACCCTAAAGAGCAACTGCTTGCTTTCAGCCGTGTGAAGACACAGTAAATAAATAGCCATCCATAAGCCACGAAGAGGGTCTTCACCACATGCTGAATCTGCTGTTGCCTTGACCTTGGACTGCCTAGACTTCAGAACTATGAGAAATAAATGTTTGTTGTTAAAGCCACCCAGTCTAGGGTATTTTTGTTACAGCAGCCTGACTATACTAAAACATCATCATAGGTAAACAAGGTCTTATTGTTCTTTGTTGAGTGCTGTCGAGTCATATCTGACTCAGAGCGACTCTCTCATAGGGTTTTCAATGGCTGACTGTTTAGGAATTGCTTTGGGAGAGGATTGCCATGTTCTTCTCCCATTTTTGTGGTGCTGGGGCTCAAATTTGGGACCTCAGGGACTGCAGAATGGTGCTCTACCAACTGAGCTAAATCCCAGCCCTGGGGTAAAAAGTGTATTTGAGCAATAACGTTGTCTTCTAGGCAGTGCTCAACAAGGATGGTTTGTGTTTCCCATTTTGCTGTAATTTTCTCTCCCTATCCTTCTCTACCTATGCTCTCACTGGACCCTGAGAATACAGAACAAAAAGCATTTTTCTGGCATTTTGAAGGAATTTCATCAGAGACAACCCTCCTGCCCAGGTTAATATAACAGCACTGAATATAAAATATACATATGCATATACAAATGCACGTATGAACAAAGTATATTCTGTATACATTGTATGTAAGATATAGCATGCATATCAAGAAAATGAGGAAGTTATCTTTGCAATGTACAATGAAATGCATATATGGAAATGTCACAATGAAATGCATCTCAGAACGAAACACATTAAGTTGTACATTAAAAAGTTATAATAAAAAGATATCAAGAGCATTAGACAGTTGTTAACCTCTTGAGGAAGAAAGAGCTTGTGCTCTAAGGATTAAACTTTGAACAGATGCAGAGTTCTATACCAAGGTTCTTCTGTTTGTGTGTCAACTTTAAAAGAAGTGACCAGTTGACCATGTATCATCAGCAGACAAAGCTTGCAGAGAGAGGATCAAGATTATGTTACCAGAGATCCTACACAGAGCTATCCCCCAGCTGTTTTTGTCAATGGAATAATAAAAGTTCTAGGAGGAAGGAACTTGAATCAATGCTAGAATCATCTTAGATTTGCACTTAGATTGTATTTTGCCACTATATATTTATACTTCATTTGATCCGTAATGACATGCTCATCATCATTCTTTTGTAAATGTTTAATCCTTCTCAGGAGAGCTCTGGTTTATCTTTATAAAGCCTAGTGTTGAAAATAACACCTCCAGGTAACATTTCACACCTGCCACATTAAAAAAAAAAAGCACCCCGAATACTGGGCCCCCAGACAACTGCCACCTTGGGTCCTTCCCAAACAAGTGGTCAGCCAAGCTCTCTGATATCTCAACTCTTCTAAAAAAACTCACTAAGAAGCAGGGCACCAGGGCCCATTCCTGAATCACAGTGACTCAGGAGGCTGAGCCCGGAGGATTGCAAATTTGAGGCCAGAGGCAGCCTATGGAAATTAGCAAGACCCTGTCTTGAGATAAAAAAATAAAAGTGGACTGGGGGTTCAGCTCATTGGTGGAGCACTTACACAGCATGTACAAGGCCCTTGGATTCAGCCCTCCAGTACTGCAAAAACAGAACAAAGCAGAACCTCTGCAAGATGTTACGCCACTTAGGAGGCAGTGACTGTATGTCTGTTATATTAAAACTGCTCATTAAATAAGTAAATGTAGCATTTAAGAAACATAAATACATACAATAAAGTCGATGGCCCTGTTTTTTCAAAAGCCATGAAAAATTATTCAGACCTGCCCTTCGCCAATTAGCGTTAATACTGATTAGCGTGATCTAACAGGACTAAATTACCCCAGCTGCACTGACAGCAATCATGAAGAGATCAAGTCAAGAATTGTTTAAACTGACAAAAGGCAGAGTCATTCGGAGAATGGGCAGGGGGGAAATTGTGAGCAGAAAACTTCTTAGAATCTCTACCCAGCTACTTATTAGTTGGTGAACACATTTCTTAGCCTCTCTGAATTTTATGGTCCCCATATTTAAAGAAAGGAGAATAGCTTACCATCCAGGGCTTTGTGAAGTTAAAAGAGTATGTTTGCATACTCTTTAAGCATATGAGCTGTCACAGAATAAATGGTTAATTATATAACATTCTCCTAACAGCAATAAAAAAAACTAGGGTGGGATTGCTGTGGATCAAGCCATGGGCCTCACACACGCTAGGCACACATTCTACCAATGACCTGCAATCTCAGGCCCCAGCAAAAATTCTTTGAGCATCTACTAAGGGCCAGGCACTGTTCCAGACACTGGATTTGGTGTCAGTGATCACAGTAGACTAATAAAACCTAAAAAATACATCTTTATATGAGTAGATTATGAGGTTTTCCATAAAAGGAAAACATCAAAAGAGAAGGTTGTGTTCTGTTATTCATGTTGAGAACAAATCATATTCACTAATTCTGACTCTATTGAATATTTACGGGTTCTTTTTTCTTTATCCAGAAGTCTTTTATGTTCCCGTGTGAACAGACAGATCACAGAAAAGTGAATGCAAATGGATCTTTAAATGTATAAAAAGATGCTGAACTTCACTTATAGGAAGGGGAATATAAATTAGAAGTCACTAAATCACCTTTTCCCCTATGGGATGGCAAAGATGAAAAGGTGGAAAAACATAAGGACAAAGATTATAAAGAGAGAGTGAGGGAACTGTGACTCTGTATGCAGGTGTCAGGAGGGCGTATCCTTCAACCTGATGAAGGCAATTTAGCAAGATCGGTCAAATGTTGGGGCTAGGATTTAGCTCAATTCATAGAGCACTGCTCTGCAGTATCTGAGGTCCCAGGTTTGGATTCCCAGCATCGCAAAAATGGGAGAAGGACATGGCAATCCACTCCAGAGGCAATCCTGAAACAGCCACTGAAAACCCTATGAGGGTCGCTATAAGTCAGACAGGACTCCATGGCACCTACCAATCAACCAACCATCAAATACTAGCCTGCATCCATAGCACTGTGGTGTCTGACTCGGTCAGATCTCAGAAGCTAAGCAGGGTTGGGCCTGGTTAGTACTTGGATGAGAGACCTCCTGGGAACACCAGGTGCTATAGGTTTGGGAGAAGGACCTGGCGGCCCACTTTCAAAAAACAATCAGTCATTGAAAACCCTATGAATAGCAGAGAAGCACTGACCATACTGTTTCACCTGTTGTACATAGTGTCACTATGAGTCAGACACCGACTCAACAGCACCTAACAACAACAACTAATCAAATGTTAAGTGTACTAATTTACCCTTTAGCCCAGGGATTGTATTCTGTCTACTGACCTGACTTACCTTACATGTGGCAAAGTTATTTATGGAAGTATGTTCAAAATATACAATGAATGTTTAAATTTTAAAAATATTATTACACCAAAAGATGCATTGCCATGAATCCCGCTCAAAATACTCCCCTGGCTCCAAACATATCCCGCTGTTCTTGCCACTCCCTGAAGCAGCTCTAGAAGTTTTCTTTTGTGCGTGTCTTTATTTGCAATGTTGCTCCCTCCATGACCTAAACTGATTCAAAACATTTACCTTTCATGGTCATTGTAACTTTGGAAAAGAGCTAGAAGTTGCACCATGCCAGAGCTGGTGAATGAGGTGGGTGAGGACACACTGCAATGTTTTTATTTGACAGAAAATTCCATACCAGACATGGTATGTGACACAGAGTGTTCTCATCATAGAGGATGAAACTAAAGACACTCACAAAAGAGGACCTCAAGAACTGCTTCAGAAAGTCTCAAGAATGATGGATAAGTATGTCTGAAGCCAGAGGGAGTATTTTTGAGGGGGATCAATAGCAGTGTGACTTATATAATGATTTCTTTTTATTTAAACACTCACCATATTTTTAATCATGTTGTTGTTGTTAGGTGCCGTCGAGTCAGTCTCTGACTCATAGCGACCCTCATAAGGTTTTCAATGGCTGACTGTTTCAGGATTGCCATGGGAGTGGATTGTCACATCCCTCTCCCACTTTTGCAGTGCTGGGAATTGAACTTGGGACCTCAGAGACTGCAGCGCAGCACTCTACCAGCTGAGCTAAATCCCAGCCATTTTTAATCATACCTCATACTCTATTATTGTATAATATGTATATAAAATGTGTAATATACATTTATGAAGCAAAAGATTAGAAACTATTAAATGACTGCTACAGCTGGATGTGGTTTGCCTCCACCAAAACTCATGTGACATTTAATTCCCAATGTTAAGAGGTAATTAGGCCATGAGGGATCCGCCTTCAGGAATGGACTAATGCTTTTCTCATGGTTGTGAGTGAGTTTTCACTCTAACAGAACTGGATAAGTACCGTGAGATTGGGCTGTTATAAAACTACACTTGGCTTTCTCAGCTCTCTCACTTCCTCCCTCACACACACAATTCTTTCACATTTGCCTACTTGCTTCCCACTTTCTGCCATGAGTTGACTCTGTATGAGGCCTTCATGAGAAGCCAAACAGATACCAACATCATCCTCTTAGACCTCTAAAATGTGAGTTAAATAAATCTCTTTTCTTATGCAGCCTCAGGTGTTTTGTTATAGCAACACAAAACAGACTAATACAATGCCTATTGGTAGGAGACTGGTTAAAAAGTTCAGGATCAATTCTTTCAACAGAATACCATACAGTCAGAAAAAAAGAATGCGATCATCCTTTATGGACTAACAGAGTGATTTAGAGAATTAATCTCCAATTACACTAGTTGGAGAGAAAGAAAGGAAGGAAGGAAGAAAGAAAGGCACAAAAGTGTCTACGGCACATTTCCATTTGGATAAAAATATAAGCCTATTTTCTTCTATATTTATAAAATATATCTGAAAGATTAGAAGAAAAAATGGCAGCAGGTGACTGGGAGATGGTAGTGTTTCAGGGACTTCATTTGAACATTTTACTTTTTGAACTTCTATGCATTATTTATTTTAAGATTAAAAATTTAGGGAGGCTTGGAGATACAGCTCAGTGGCAGAGTGTGTATTTAGTATGTGTGAAACCCTGGGTTTAATCTTCAACACTAAACAAAAGATTTAAAGAACTATGCAACAATCTCAAAATTAGGGAAACTAAGTGAAAATGGAATATTATATGTAATATGTGCATTATAATTGCAACTGTATAGAGTTGAGAATGTGAAAGGAAATAAGCAGAAAAATTAAAATGGAATTATGGGCATTTAAAACATTTTCACCATTAACCCTTAAAAAATAAAAATTTGACATGAAACAATTCTATTTTCTAAAAGCATCAAACTATGATTTTTGTTATTTAAAGAAAAAAGAAGTGGATCCATTTTTAAATGGTTTGCTCTTAGGAAGAAGCTATGTCCTATACTTCTTGGGGTGTGTGTGTGTGTGATACTTTTGGGTTGAACCCAGGGTTTTGGATATACTTTGCAAGTACTCTACCACTGGGCTGCCCTCCTAGCTCATTTTAAAATGTTTTACTTTGAGACAGGGTCTTGCTAAGTTACATAGGCTGCCTCTAGCCTTGAATTCATGATCCTCCCGCCTCAGTATCCTGAGTCACTGGGATTACAGATGTGCGCCATTGTGCCCAGCTCTGTCCTATATTTCTTTTCAAAAATTTCAAGAAAACTAGTATTAACTCAGAAGCATTTTATATTTGTTACTGGGATTTTTTTTTATCTTACTAACCTTATTATTATAGTCTAGAACAGTAGCATTAGAGGTGATTTTACAGGATTAATTTTGGGTAGTCCATTTGATGTTTGCGTTGTCCATTTGATGTTTGGATTTAGGAATGTTTTCTGTTTGGGGGGCTTTTTATTTTTTCGCTTTATATTCCCAAATGACAACTGTTTGCCATTACTAAGATATATAAATGGCAATAAGACTGCTTTTGTGTTTTAGTCTATTCAGAATTTCAGTGTATAAAACAGAAAACAAACACACGAGCTGTTTAGTGAGTATTAAACTGTTAGCTTACGGACCTCCCAGCCTCTGAGGACCTAAAAGAACTTAGGACTTGCCAAGGGTATTTCCTACAAGATTAGCAACGAAACCACAACAAGGCACCATCTCAATCCGGCCAGAAAGGCTATTATCAAAAAGACCAAAGATGACAAGTGCTAGCAAGGTCATGGAGAGATGGGAACCCTAACACACTGTTGGTGTAAAATGACCAGGGCTGTTATGGAAAACAGGATGGAGGGGACTGAGAAAATGAAAAACAAAATTACTGCACGATCCAGCAATTCCCACTTCTGGTAATATGTTGTTGTTGTTGTTGTTAGGTGCCGTCGAGTCGGTATCCGACTCATAGAGACCCTCATAGGGTTTTCAATGCCTGACTGTTTCGGGATTGGTAATATAGCCAAAGTTAAATCAGTACTTCAAAAAGACATCTGCAGCCCCATGTTTATTACAGCATATTCCCTATAGTCAAGACATGGAATCAACCTCATTGTCCACTGACAGACGAATGGAATTTTAAAAAGCGGTACATATGCACAATGGACTACTTTACACAATAGTTATTGAAAAAGGAGAATTTCTTGTCATTTGTAACACCATAGATGAACCTGAAGGGCATTATGTTTAATGGAATAAGCCAAGCACAGAAAGACAAACACTATGATCTCACTCAAATCGACTTTTAAGAGGAGCATCTTTAGGATTTGGAAAGAATGTTACTCATAGCTAAAATAGTTTCTTTCTTGATAGTTAACGCGACAATTTAATTTTGCCATCTATTGGTTTCCTCTTGGGTTTTGTTTGTTGTTTTCTTTTACTTTCCTGGATTATATGTAAATTTAATATTAAAGACAGCACTACTTAGCATTCCTGTGGCCTAATGTCAATTTCCATAATGAATATATGCATTTGCTTCCATTACCTTAAGAATGATTAGAATTTCAGAGATTGGTTCAGAGTTTTTCCAGTATTTTCGTATTCTCTCTTCTTTTACTCATTATTGTGATCATATACAATACTCATCTTGCTTGAAGAGATTTCACAAAAATTCTTTTTATAAGTATCATGTGCAGTATATTTACATAAATTGCCTCATGAATTTGAAATTCCAAAAATTTATTTTGTTGTTGTTAGGTGCCATTGAGTCAAGTCTGACTCATAGCGACCCTATGTACAGCAGATCGAAACACTTGCCGATTCTGTGCCAGGCAAACCATACCAAGTAAAGCAAAATCGTGGACAACTTCAATCTTTTCTCCACTTATCATGAAGTTGTTAACTGACCCAGTTGTAAGGACTTTTATTTTTTCCCAAAGCTATAATTCTGTTAAATAAAATGCTTTAACCTAAATCGCAATAGGCAAATTATTATTTAAGATATAATTGGTTTAAAAATAAAATTCTTCATAAGTAGCCTAAAATAAGTGTGCTCTGGAACCAGTCGAAACATTCCTTCTGTACCTTCAATGAAAGGCTGTAGCTTCTTGATTATTTATATGTATATGATCACATATTACCAGAGAGAAATTTAAAATATCAAAGATATTAAAAGGAATAAAGAAAAATATTAAATATCTAGTATCTTTGAACTATACATAATTCATAGGATTCCTCATCCATAAAGTCATAATGTTGGTTATCACCTTGGGCAGGAAAAGAATATTATTAAAGTGACATATGGGGAGATTAAAGCAGAAGGATCCAGAGTTTGAGGCCAGCCTTGGCTGCATAGCAAGATTGACATACCACCCTGGTCACAGATCTCATCAGATCCCAGAAACTAAACAGAGTCAAGCCGGGTTAGTCCTTGGATAGGAGACTGCCTGGGAATACCATGTGCTGCAGGGTAGAGAGAAGGACCTGGCAGCCCACTTCTGAAACAATCAGCCATTGAAAACCCTATTAATAGAAGAGAAGCACTGACAACAGTGAGAAAGAGAAGTGAAATAAGATGAGCCAAGCACAGAAAAATATGGCATGGATCCCCCACCTGTTTTCCTAAATAAAGTTTTATTGGAACACACACTTATTTGCTTATGCATTGTCTAAGGTTGCTTTCATGCCACAGTGATAGAGCTGAGTAGCTGCAACAGAGCCTATGTGGCTGGGAAAGCCAAGATTTTTTGCTATCTGGCCACTTACAGAAAAATGTTGCTGAGCCCTATACACCAAGTGTGCTTCCTTAAGAAGGAGATAGCAGTCATGGACATCTGGGATGCTGACAAGCAAATCACTGGCACCACCATTATTTCCTTTAGGAGGAGAAAAAGGTTTGGGTATCATCTTCAACTTGTCAGAGGACTCCACAGATCTACTCATAATATTTTTGAAATACTGATTAAGAAGTATTGTGATATTTTCCTTATGACTATGGATTTTGCATACAAATTATATAGTTAAAAATATGTGTTATAATTAAAAACTTATTTAGGGACATATATTACTGTTATTGTTAAGTACCACTGAGTTGGGTACAACAGAACGATACATTCCCCAACACTGTGCCATGCCCGGCTCTATGTCAGTGTTTCTCTGCTATTCATAGGATTTTCAATGGCTGATTGTTTCAGGAGTGGCTGCTGGATCCTTCTCCCAAGCTCACAGCACCTGGTATTCCCAGTTGGTCTCCCATCCAAGGACTAACCAGGCCTGTCCCTGCTTAGCTTCTGAGATCAGACAGGATCAGACGCCAGGGTGGTACAGCTATAGACTAGAGATACGTAGTATAGATAAATAACAGAGAAGGCAGACACAAGAAATGCTCAGCATAGGCTGATGGGTGACGTGGCAACAATAATTTTCAGAAGGAAAGACCAGTTCTACAACCTCCTTCCATTTTGGGATTTCCTGAAGCTCATAATTTACATGATTTAATCAATCTGGGAGCCACAGACAGCTCATTAGACCTGAGAGACCTCATCCTTCAAGCCACCAGACAAGTTGAAAGTCATTGGAAACTGTATCTTCACTCTCATTCTTCATATATTCATTTTTGTATCCTAGGTCCAGTAAAAACAAATAAATCACCTCTGAAATCCCTCTGATTTTTGTGCTTGTCAGCCAGTTGCCTTAGGGTACAACTGTCTGCTATGGAGAACAAGATAAGAAGCCTTAATTAAAGTTTGGAAATTCAAACCCAATACATAGTTCTCTAATTCTCTCCCACTGACTACCATAAAACACATTATTATTTTTATGATAACATTTGTATTGTCCTTGGCAGTTTCTAGAGCATTATCATATTATCCTAACCCACTAATTGTTGTTATTAGATGCCGAAGAGTCATGTCCAACTCATAGCTACCTGATGCACAACAGACAAAACACTCCCCGACACTGTGTCCTACCTGGCACTATGTCAGTGTTTCTCAGCTATTGATAAGGTTTTCAATGGTTGATTGTTTGGGGAGTGGGCTGCCAGGTCCTTCTCCCAAGCCTACAGCACCTAATATTCCCCAGGCGGTCTCCCATCCAAGGACAACCAGGCCTGACCCTGCTTAGTTTCTGAGATCTGATGCCAGGGTGGTATGGCTACAGACTAACTCATTAAGAGTCACTATAATAAGCACAGGCTGGGATTTAGCTCAGTTGGTAGAGTGCCACTCTGCAGTCTCTGAGGTCCCAAGTTTGATTCCCAGCACCACAAAAGTGGGAGAAGGATGTGGCAACCCACTCCCAAGGCAATCCCGAAGCAGTCAGCCATTGAAAACCCTATGAGGGTCACTATGAGTTGGACATGACTTGACAGCACCTAACAACAACAACAACAACAATAATAAGCACAGCACTTTTTCCCACCACAAGATCATCTACCTAACACTGCAGAGTGTAAAGAGGCTCCCACTGCTAGGTGATATTCCCAAGATTCCAGGAGTGAGAACTGAATACGACCACTTGACTTGTAATGTAGTGTTCTCTTTACTACGTCATGTAGCACCTCAGGAGTCTAGAAAAACAAACTTCTATGAACTGATAATGGTATAAACTGAATTGTTCTTGTTAGGTATCATGGAGTTGTGTTCGACTCATAGCGATCTTCATAGAGTTTTCAATGGCTAATTGTCTCAGTATTGCCTCAAGAGTGTATTGCCATGTCTTTCTCCCATTTTTCTGGTGCTGGGAATTGAACTTGGGACCTCAGAGACTGCAGAGTGGCACTCTACCAACTGAGCTAAATCCCAGCCCATAAACTGAATAATCTGCAAATTCCTGTGTTGAAGTCCTAATTCCTGATGTGGCTACATTTAGAGATGGGGCCTATAAAGAGGAAACTCAGGTTTAATGAGTTCATAAGGGTGAGGTCCTGGGATAATAGGATTAATGTCCTTATTAGAAGAAACATTGGAGAGGTCACTCCCTCTTTTTCTCTATCACACAAGATCACAGCCAGAAGATCCAGGAAGACATCCTTCCCCCAAAATCAAATTAGCCAGCACCTTGACCTTAGATTCTGACTGTTCAGAGCAGTGGGTATAAATGGTTATTGTTTAAGCTATCTGGCCTGTGGTATTTTATTATGGCAGCCTGAGCAAAGAAGACACATTGGTAAGATTCACACTATGGTGACAAAAACTCTGAAAGAAAAGAAATAGCTTTTGGCCTCCAGTACAATCTAAAGTCAAAATACTAGCAAAATAAAAAAGGGCAAGAGGTGGAATCTCTTCTTGCAATAGCTCCCAAAACATCTGCCTACGACACGTAATTCTGAACCAAGATAGTGTTAAAGTAGATTACGGTGAGTGAAGCATCTGAAAGGCAGAACCATTGCTGAGGTTCAGCAGGTTAAACACAAATGCTTATGTTGTGTAAATCTCCTAAACCAACTTTAGTGAGCTGTGCTTGAGAAAGAAAATAAAGCAGCCCCCGACATCTGGGAACTGGCCTGGTGTCCTGTCGGACATCTATGATTTCAGAGAGCAGCAACATCAGACAAGGCACTCCATAACCGCTATGGGTCAGGGAGAAAACAAGACAATTCCATAGCCACGTCTGAGCATAGACAAAACATGGACATTGTTGAAGCCACAACATACCTCATGGCCCCTTTCCTGCCTGGTATGAGCAATGGCTGCTGCTTTAACAATAACTTTAATCTGTCCTCTCTGTGCATAAAAACGCTTGAGGTCTCCTAGCATAGCATTGCTCCTCCTTCCCCAGGGCATCTGATCCACAGCAAAACTCCCTTACATATTGTGGGGAAGGACAAGGGCTGGGCTGAGGTGTACCCCACCCATGTACGGGCCTCTCAGGTTTAGCACACTAAGCCTACTTGTGTGTGACCTGAGGCACACCCAGTCACGCAGGCCCATGTGATGGGACGGTCACCATTGCCGACCTTGTTTGTCCGCACATACTCTCCTGCCTGTTCCCTCTTTTCGTGGGCTTGCCTAGGGCATGCCCAGGACTTGTCTGCAGCATGCCCAAGCTTTATTGGGTGATCTAATTCAACAAGCACACCAACTGACACTTGCTACATAGTGCGATTCTGACACAATACCTTCTTACTTTTGCTTTACCCCAATTGCTATATAAACTGAGCCTCTCCTTAAAATAAATGGATTTGACTCTCTTAAGCTGTCCCTGGAGTGTGTCCTTGAGAGCCTCCACACTGCATCCTCTTCGGCTGTTTGTGCCCCCCACCCCCTCCATGGAAGCCCAGCACATATAGCCCCAAATCATGTAGCACAAGCCCAGATTCTGCCACTCATTTCTAACCCACTGGCTAAGACTCTCCATCACCCTCCATTTTCTCCTTGCAATGAATTATAAAGCCAACATGTCCAACTACCATAGTGGGAAACAGAGGCTCTATATATCCCAAGTCCCCAGTGAATATCTGCAAGCACAGAAAGTTCCAAACCCTCTACACACTATGGTTTTTCTTTCCTACATGTGCATAGCTATGACAAAATTAGCTTATGCGTTAGGTACACTAAGAGGTTAACAACAACAAATAAAATAATAGAACAATTACAACAATATACTGTAATAAAATTTATGTGACTGTGCTCTTTCTCTCAAAATATCTTATTGTGCTGGACTTGCCCTTCTGTCAGCCATGTTTGACCATGAGTAACTAAACCACAAGGGCTATGGTTTAGCTCAGTTGGTAGAGTGCTGCTCTGCATGCTGATGCCCTGAGTTTGATTCCCAGTACCGCAAAAATGGGAGAAGGACCTGGCAGCCCACTCCCGAAACAATCAGCCATCGAAAACCCTATGAGGGTCACTATGAGTTGGACTTGACTTGATGGCACTTAACAACAACAACTAAACCACAAATAAGTTGGGATCACTGTACAGTTGTTTTCTTGGTTGTCTTAGGAGAACCCCTTGGTGAATCCATCTTAAAATCCGGTACAGCTTGCAATTCTAAAATTTACTATCCCATTGTCAAGTTTTGTTGAATTTTTCCTCTTGTTTTAAAGTAAGACAGAAATCAGACTCAACTATGCCAAGGGAGCTCATCACCCTTGGAGTGTCAGAGAACCATGAGCATCCTCCACAGTGAATAACAACTCTTCCTACTGGTTGCCTTATGTCTTAGAAGTATGGAGCCAATTAACAAAGTAGTAGTAGTTGTTGTTAGGTGCCATTGAGTTGAGTCCAACTCATAGCAACCCTATGTACAACAGATCAAAACACTCCCTGACACTGTACTAAGCCCAGCACTATGTCAGTGCTTCTCTGTTATTCATAGGGTTTTTGATGGCTAATGGTTTCAAGATTGAATTAACAAAGTAAGTGACACCAAACGTGAGTTTTTGTGTTATCACCACTGTTGAAGGCATTTGTAGTTCTCATCTGCCCAGCACCCCTACTCCTTCCCTCTTTTGGCTACCAGAACCTTCCTTTCCTGCATGTAACCCATTGAAGATGATTTACAGGGCATTAACCCTCTTCAACACCACTCTATTTGCCAATGAAAATTATCTATAATGATGCTAATTCATGATATAAATTTTGGTAAATTGTGAGATCATTATATTAATTTGCAAACTCTCCTCTGGACTGTGAATACCTGTTGAGGGTCATCCTCAAACTAGCCATCACAGAAGCATGGCTTTCTGAATAGGGGCTCCAAATGCTATCTAGCCATCCCCCTGGTGTGGGTGACTGTTAATTTGTTTATGTGCATGCATCACATTATTCACACAGAGAATGAAGTACCACCAACCTTAATCTTACTGGAAAATAAGTCCAACATATTACCTAGACACTGTTTCATCTAGGCTGAGTCTCTGAACATACCACAAAAACAGGATCATTGGCAGCTGAATGTGGCAACGCATTCGTTCCATTCAGGAAGGAGTGAACCAAATTATGAAGGCTCATCACTTGAGAGTCCAATGTCCCATCTGCCTTATCAAACCCTTCCAGAGCATTCCTGAGAGAAAACAGCATGTCAGTGACCATAGGCAAATGTTGACAAAAAGTCTCTGTTTACTGTTTCCAGCCTAGATAGTCATCTTCTGATCTGAGATTAGGGATGTGAGGAGCTCTGTTATAGCTAATTAACTTAGAATTAGCCCCAATCTTTAAAGGTAATCTTTTATCAGGGGAAGAGACTATTATTCAATGCTACTTCTGTACTCCTTCAGTTAATGTATCTTTTGCGTACCATATAACACTTACTTATCTTCATATCTATTTCTCATGCCCTTGAAGGAAAATGTCTGTGTTTTCTTCTTCCTCCTCCTCCCCCCTCCTTCTCCTCCTCCTCCTTCTTCTTCTTCCTCTCCTTCCTTTTTTCTTGATACTTGGGGATTGAAGCCAGGGGCTCACACATACTTTGTAAGCACCGTGCAATCAAGCCCATTTCTCTATTTTTTGTCTTGAGACAGGGTCTGGCTAAATTACACAGGCTGCCTCTGCCCTTGAACTCACAATCCTGCCTCCACCTCCCAAATTGCCGGGATTACAGACATGCACCACCATGCCCAGCATTTTCTTCATATTTTATTGCCAGGACTCAGTATCCTTCCTAGCACATGGTCTGTAATCAATACATTTTTAAATTTTCTTTGTGGCAGTGGGGATCAAACCCAGAGCTTTGTGCGTTCTAGGCAAGCACACTACCACTGAGCTACATCCCTAGTCTAAGAAATGTTTTTTGAATTAATACATAATCTTATAGTTCTCAAAGAGAGAGACCTTCAGCTTGACTGTAAGATGTTCAGCGTTCTCACCATCTCCCCACATTATTCTGATCTTTCTCTCTCTCCTCATTTTCAGGAAATACTAATTGTCCATACCCTACTTCAGTGATGCTTAAATCATGCACACCTTGGAATTAGAGGTGAAAAATGCGTAATTTTGTGCCTCACTCCTGACATTTCTGATTCAGTAGGTATGGGCTGGGTCCTAACAATATGCATTTCTAACCAACTCCCAGATGATGTCAATGATTGTGGTCTTGGCACTACAGTTCGAGGACCATTCCCCCAGTATAAATCTAAAGGGAATGCAATCTGGTTTAATATATATATATATATATATATATATATATATATATTATATATATTATATATATATATATATTATATATATATATACTAGTTTTTCATTATGATAAAAATGCTATATATATATATATACACATATATATATACACACATATATATATATATATATATATATATATATTCCTTTTAAAGCCTGCAGCTGTAGCCCTGTGGCATCTGATCCCATCAGATCTCAGAAGCTAAGCAGGGTCGGGCCGGGTTAGTAGTTGGATGGGAGACCACCTGGGAACACCAGATGCTGTGGGTTTGGGAGACAGACCTGGCAACCCACTCCCAAAAATTAATCCGCCATTGAAAACCCTATGAACAGCAGAGAAGCACTGAAAATAGCGTTTCCCCTGTGGTATGTAGGGTCGTTATGAGTCGGATACCGACTCGACAGCACCTAACAACAACAACAACAACATTCCTTTTAAAAGTAACCTTAAATGTTGCCCTTCACTCACCTTTGACACCATTGTGAGGACTGTGTCCAACCCCAGCATGTGTTCCAAGCCCTGCTACACTTAGTACAACCTCTGCATTTAAGTTCAGCCTACCCTGCCCTTGGCCTCATATGAGTTATATAATTTACATGTAGTTAAGTGAAACAGAGAAGAATTCAGTTTTGGAGAAGACCATGAATCTATCTATCACACCTTATTGGAACCCCCACCCATCTTGGTTAAAATCTTATTTTTATATATATTTTTCATAATTCTTAAAGTCTCTTGGGTGGAAGAAAATCGATAGTTGGTCTTTAACTTTTGAATATTAGAATGACAGTGCTGTGCAATTTGAGTTGTATTTAGTCTGTAATACTCCTCTGAGAGCTCAAATCCCAATATTAAGGTCTGTGGCTGATAAATTTCTAATGCCAACATAAAAATAAGAAAGAAAAGAAAAATAGCAAGCATGGGCATTTTGTAAATATTACATTTAAAGAGGTACCTTGGTTCCAAAGATTCTACCTATATAAAAATTAGAAATACAAAAAAAGGCTTTATGTTGGAAGCTAATGAAACTATTACTTATAGTGGGAAGATGAAACTCTCCTAACATCAATAATGAGAGGTTGTTAACCTCTCTTATTACATAATTCTCCATTACTTAGTTTTCTAGATGTCTCCCAACACCCAGATTTCTTTCTAGTTCATTACAACCCATATTGTTGCTGTTAGGTACCATCAAGTAGGGGCTGACTCATAGCGACCCTATGTACAAGAGACAAAACAATCCCCAACACTGTGCCATGCCCAACACTATTGTCAGTGCTTCTCTGCTATTCATAGGATTTTCAATGGCAGAGTGTTCCAGGAGTGGGTTACCAGGTCCTTCTCCTTAGCCTACAGCACCTAGTATTCCCCCGTGGTCTCCCATCCAAGGACTAACCAGGCTGACCCTGCTTAGCTTCTGAGATCAGGTGAGACAGGATGCCAGGGTGCTATGGCTGCAGACATTACAATCTGTAAGCATGAAAATCTACAGGTATTGTGAGAGAGCTCAGAGCACCAACCTGAAGCTGAAGGTAGAGTTCTGGAAGAAGGGAGGATTGTCAAACTTCTGGAGGGCCAGGCAGTCTTGTATGTTTTTTAAGGTTGGCAGTTTCTCACTATTTCTTCCCACTTGATTTCTTCGCAGCAAACCTTCATAGGTACCATTACACAGGGTGACTCGGCGATTGTAGTCATCCAAGCTAAGATTTAGAAGAAGATTAAAAACAGTACTTCTTAACTCGTGGACAACATCACAAATTTGGACCCAGTCACAAAGTTCCTGCTTATCATAAAATTTTATTAGTTACCTTACAAAAATCAAAAACAGGTGGCAAAAATACCACCCTTGAAAGTAATTACAGATCAAGAAGTTTAAAAAACGTGGATGCAGAAAATATGAATTGTGATAACAATTACCATTCCGTGGAAAAGACAGCGGCTGAGATTACAAATTCATGACTCCTACTGTTGCATTGAAAACAGAAGGAAGAGAAGGGTGGTCTGCTTCAGGCTGAGCCAACCAGTTTGGGTGGAGGTGGCTATGTAGAGCTAGGAAAGCATTTTACGCAAATGAAGAAAAGCAGAAGGTCAGAGTGAAAATAGATGAAAGTAGGAATACAGAAGAATGGAGTTAGTTAAAAACAAATTTAACATCTAAGGGGATGAGAATGTTTAACTGCCTTGACTTGATATTGCACACTGTATGCTGTTGTTAGGTGCCGAGTTGGTATTCGACTCATAGCGACCCTACGTACAACAGATGAAACACTTTGTCAGTGCTTCTCTGCTATTCATAGGGTTTTCAATGACAGACTGATTTTTGGGAGTGGGTTTCTGGGTCTGTCTCCGAAGGCTGCAGTACCTGGTGTTCTCAGGTGGTCTTCCATCCAAGTACTAACCAGGCCCGATCCTGCTTAGCTTCTGAGATGTGACAAGATTGGATGCCACAGTGCCATGGTGGCAGGCTGCCCACTGTATATATGTATTGAATTATCACACTGCACCCTATAATTCACATGATTAAAATAATAATTCATTTTTTAAAAAGCAGCAGCACTGTACTGGGAAACATTCATAGGCAGAAGGTATCAGTAGTTACATGATAAATGTGGGGCTGAAAAAGTCCATGCCCATGAAATATGCTGGTGGTGACCTGAAATTGTCATCAGATCAATGTTCACTGATAGAATTTTAAAGATGCTACTGTGTGCATTTTAAAGGTTGAGTGGTAGTAGCTGGTATGTGAGGATAGAATCAGCACACACCCAAGGTTGGAAGAAGCCAGGACCACACACTAGGCCAGAAAAGGCCTCCAAGGCAGCGCTTCCCAAAGTGTGTTCCCGAGAGATGGTCTGTGAAACTAGAGTCCCAAGATCGGATACGTTTAGTTTCCTCTTGAAGAATACTAATACATTTATATATGAAAGCCTCAGAGATGTCCCAACGTTTTAAAATCCCGTTGGACTCCATATTCTCTAAACATATGTGACTACAGATACCTGTTTTCACATATCACTTAGGACTGTCCCAAGGCATGATGGGAAGTGGTACTTTATAGGATTAATTAAAGTCGTGGTAAAAGTTCCTAGGATGACCCGCCTGTCGAGCCCTTACTGCAAGACAAGTGTAGCGTGCAGAAGCTGAGTCGCTGTGGCTGGGCCCAAGTCCCATAGAACCCACACCTGCCTGAGCTTAAAATTGGCAAGGAAGCTGGAGTTCAGTGCCTGGGGCAGCCCACAGACACAGGACGGGGAGGCAGACAGTGGGATTAAAAACATGATAATTTGGGAGAAAAGAAATGAATAAAGGGAGGTGGAGGAGCCCGTTGAGGACTCTTTCCCTGGGATACAATTGTCCCCTCTTATCTGTGGTTTTGTTTCCTGTGATTGGAGTTACGTGTGGTCAACTCCGATCTGAAAATATTAGTACAGTGCATTGAGTATTTAAGATATTTTGCGATAAAAAACATTCTATAACTTTTATTAAAGTATATTGTAAAACATGTTCTAGTTTATTAGTTATTATTGTTAGCCTCTTCCTGGGCCTAATTTATAAATGAAACTTTATCTTAGGTATATCTGCATAGGAAAAAACATAGTGTGTGAGGTTTGGAACTATCTCAGGTTTCAGGCAACCCCTGGAGGTCTTGGAACATGTCCCCCAAAGGTCAGGGAGGAGGAACTACTGCAGTGTGCCTGGAAAGACAAATAAGTGCAAGGAAACTCTGAAGACTCAACTCTTCCTGGACTGTCCAGCCATCTACCTGCTTATGTGGTCTTTGAGTCTTAGAGGTCATCCTGCCCCCATACGAGGCTGCTTCCAGAGACTTTTCTAGCTTCACATGTGTCACCCAGGAGCCACCTGCCACACTCTCACACCCTCCTCACCCTTCCTGACACCAGGCTGAGGTCTGCACCTCCTTTGTTGTTGAACTCTCATCTCTGCTCCTCAGAGATTTGCCCTAATCCTCTTCTTGGTTTTGCATACCCCTGTTATAGTACCTCTCAGACCAAATGGCCCTTTGTTTACGGGAAATTGATCTTTGTAAATACAAAATGATACTCCAAGGGCGTTCGTATTTCATTCATTCTTGCCTTCCCAGTGGTAGTGCATCACCTGGAATATGACTGGTATTTGGCAAATGTTCACTAAAGGCAGAAACTACCCCTAAGTTTAAAACGGTTGCTCTTAACATGATGGTCAAGCATTTTTGACTCACAAATGTGGTTTTGATACATCTACCTTTTATTAAGAACCAGCAGCCATAGCCCTGTGGCATCCAATCCTGGATCTGTGGCATCAGATCTTGGAAGCTAAGCAGGGTTGGGCCTGGTTAGTACTTGGATAGGAGACTGCCTGGGAACACCTCTTGCTGTAGGCTTGGGAGAAGGACCCAGCAACCCACTCCCCAAAAAAATCAGCCATTGAAAACCCTATGAATAGCAGAGAAGCACTGAAAATAGTGTTTTACCTGTTGTATGTAGGGTTGCTATGAGTCGGATACCGACTCGACGGCACCTAACAACAACAACCTTTTATTAAAGGGTTTAGATGATGATGATCATGATGATTGTGGTACTGGGGGTTGATCTCAGGGTCTTATGCGTGCATGCTTTGCAAGTGCTGGACCACTGAGCTGCACCCCAAGCCCATTGTTTTTACTTTTTGAGACAGGGCTTGCTAAATTACACAGACTGCCTCTGGTCTCAAACTAGTGATCCTCCTGCCTCTGCCTCCTGAGTTGCTGGGATTACAGGCATGTGCCACTGTGCCAGGCAGAATTTTTTTTTCTTTCTTTTTTTTTTTTTTTTTGGTGGTACTGGGGGTTAAACCCAGGGCCTCGCAATTGCATGCTTTGCAAGTGCTGTACCACTGAGCTGCATCCCATCTTTTTCACTTTTTGAGACAGGGTCTCGCTAAATTATGCAGACTGCCTCTGTTCTTGAACTTGCTATCCTCCTGCCTCTGCCTGGTGTGAGATGACAGGTGTGCATCACTACACCTGCCAAGGGTTTAGAACTTTAAAAATTCTATCTCTCATGGGAAAATTGCATGCAGAAACATGTACACAGAACTCCATACACATTAGATAAAGAAATACAAAAATATAGAACACCCATTACTCATACATAAGAGAAGACAGTCTCTCTTAAGCAGTATGGATGCCATTACCTGTCACAGACAACTTCCCAGCTGGAGAATCTGGAGTTCTGACTGATCAGGGTTGGGTCATCTTGTCTCGCTGCCCCAAGTAGCTGGTCTGTGCACACGTCACACTCGTTCCTCCCAGTGGCAAAGTTCCAGTAGGGCAAAGCGAAGGATTCATTGCCAATGAGTTGCTGAAAGCAAAGGGCAGGCTAAGGCTTTTAACTCATGCATCATATGAAACAAAAGGCATATAAGGCAAACCTGGCATATGTCTTCACCAAGTATATAACAAGATTAAAAGTACCAGGCAGATGGATAAATAACGAAATTGGGACACATATAATCATGATACAATATTGTTCAGCCTTAATAAAGAAGGAAAACCTACCATTTGCAACAATGTATATGAACCTAGAGGATTTTATGCTAAGTGAAATTAACTAGATACAGGGAAAAAAAATACTGCATGATCTCACTCATCTGTACAATCTAAAAAAAGAAAAAAACAAATACATAGAATCAGGTGGGGGATGGGAAGATGAGTAAGTCTAGAGATCTAATGAAGAACTTGAGAACTACAGTTTAAAATATTGTATTTATAATATACCAGTATATGTACTAGTAATTTGCCAAGAGAGTAAATTTTAGATTTTAACATGCACACAAATAATTTTAACTATATGAGATGCTGAGCATGTTAATCTTCTTGACTAGTCATCATTTCACTATGAATACCAAGATAAGGACATCAAAACATCAGTTGTACAGTACTCCTTCAATATACACAATATGGTTTTTAAATTAAAAGCATTAAATGTATAGTTTCCACCAACCTGGAGATCTCTCTCCAACCACAACAAATGGTACCGGTGCCAGGTAACAAAGGCAGGCCCTTGGTGTGAGAAATCTATGGCCTTGTAGGGGCGCCCTGGTCCTATAAGTGGGAAAAATTAAAGATTACAGAATGGAATATTTAACAGGGGTGTCCAACCTTCCAATCACATTGAGTAAAGAGGAATTTTCTTGTGCCACACATAACTTGTATAATATAGTTAGTGCATACATATAATAAGGAGGTTCATGAGGAAAATAAATGCTAAAAAGACACACGATGTTAAAAGATTTAGTGGGGACACATTACTAGCTGTCTTCACCCATCGGTGACAGGTTGGGCATGCCTGAAAACATTTAACCTTACCTGGGACTTTCCTGTAGAGCAAATAAGTCCACAACGTCTTAGTAAAAAATAAAAAATTATTCTCTCCCTCTTCAAGGACAACAGCAATAAAGACAAAAGAATTTCAGAGGCAACTAGTATTTTTAACAGAAAATCACTTTCATCTCCCTAAAGTCTGATTTTTAATAAACAACCAGGAAATTCACCTCACTTTCAGTATTGAGTGCTATTACATATTTAATGTTTAAACAATATGTTAAGATGAAATACAATGTTTAAAAGTGTAGCTCGTTAAGACCTAAATGAAATACATTTTTAATGACATTTTCTAACCTATTCCTTACAAATGCACAAATTTATAGGGGAGGGGTTAGTTAATAATATAGCAACATCAACTGTACTTCATCCTAATGCAACATTCATAAGACCAAAAAGAACTTCCACGGATTCTGCCTCACCCATCCATCAGTTACAACTACTTAGCTGACAAGCATTGTCGCGGAGACCAGAAGAGAGAAAAATACATTCAAACCAATTTGGCTGGCCACTGGAACTGCCAATTTTAGCGAAATGCTTTGGGCAATTTAAGGCCCTCGTTACTGCCTCTTCCATCCTTCTTCCTCTTTCCATAACAGCTTTTGATGGCTGCATAGAAACTTTGGCCAAATTTAGTTCTTTTTCGAAGCACCTATAATAACTTCAGAGAGCTGAACAGACATGAATATAAATTTAATTCCTAGATATGACCAGAAACTATAGTTTTCCTTTCCTCCTGAGGGACTACCCTCTCGTAAAGCAAAAATTCCTCAGAGTCATGATGGGAAACCTATAAAGGTTTATAGCCAGAAGGGCCTCCTTATCTATTGATAAAGAAAGACAGATGCTTCCCTGTGAGGCAGGTTTCAAGACTCTTACTGAGAGCAGAAGTGTCATTGCTGCTATTGGCTATGAAGGCTTTTTTTCGTTTTGTTTTCTCCACACAAAATACAGAGGGGTGATGAAAGATGGGGAACAAATGCTCACCACCAGGGAGAACAACACCAAGTGAGAATCTCGCCAGCTCCAAAGGAGCTCAAGGTCTTTATTCACCCTGATCCCAGGAAGGGAACATGGAAGTGGGGGCACACACAGGGATGGCCAAGCGTGCTGAGCTGCTATGAGAAGAATCCAGAAAGGATTCAGCCTCTTCTGGGACATACTGATGGTTTCTCCCCAGCGATAAATAACGAGGACAAAGCTGGATCTATTTGATGAAGGAGGCATAGGGCAATCTCCTATGCCAAGTCCTGCCCAGGCCCTCATTTTTAGGACCTGGAAGGGTCTTCAATATTCCTCAAGCATCCAACCATGATGGCCCACACCTGTAATCCCAGCCACAGCCACTCGGGAGGTGGAGGCAGGTGGATAGCAAGCTGGAGACCAGAGGCAGTCTGCATAACTTAGGGAGACCCTGTCTCAAAAAGTAAAAAAAAAAAAAAAAGGGGGCTTGCAGTGCAACTCAGAGGTCCAGCACTTGCAAAGCATGTAAATGTGAGGCCCTGGGTTCAACTCCCAGTACTGCAAAAAATAAAAAATAAAATTATATATATATATATATATATATATATATATATATATATATATATGTGTGTGTGTGTATATATATGTATATATATATGTATATATATATATGTATACATATATATGCATATGTATATATGTATATGTATGTGTGTGTGTGTATATGTATTTCTCAAGCAGCCAACATAGCCATGGTTCAGAAGGCTAGGCACGAAAAGCTCTACATTGCTGTGGCTGAGTGTATTCTTCCCCTTGACAATGTTGTTGTTGTTAGGTGCCCTCGAGTCAGGTCCGGCTCATAGTGGCCCTATGTACTACAGAATGAAACACTCCCAACACTGTGCCATGCCTGGCACTATATCAGTGCTTCTCTGCTGTCCATAGGGTTTTCAAAGGCTGATTGTTTCTGGATTGTTTTGGGAGTAGGCTGTGCAGATCTTTCTCCCAATTTTTGTGGTGCTGGGAATCAAACCCAGGGCCTTGGAGAGGGCAGAGCAGTACTCTACCAACTGCACTGAACCCCAGCCCCTCTCATCAATACTGCTCCAAAAACCCCTATGGTTTCCTAGCAGTGCCCAAGTACCATCAGCAATTATCTAACTAGAAATCACAAGACACGAGAGATTAATGAGGTACATACTTCCAACACGGACATTTTATGCTTGGGCACATGTCCAGTTAAGTCCTCTAATTTGAATAAAAGGTCAGAGAGGTTTCCATAGTCAGATATACAAATGTTGTTGTTGTTTTCCTGGAATCAAAAGGAATTTGCCTCTACTCCACCAACTCCTGTCTTTGAGGATTAATAGCTTCATAGAGAGCAGTTGAGACATCTCACCAAGAACATAAACTAGAAGAAAGAACACTGCAAGTAGCTGCAGCCAACAAGCAGGAAGAAACTTTCCCATTCTGACTTCAGTCAGTATGTGGTGATTCTACATGGTCATGAACCAAATCTTGCCTGAGGTGGCTCCCTGGTTAATTGTTGTTGTTGTTAGGTGCTCTAGAGTCATGTCCAATTCATAGTGACCGTTATAGGGTTTTCAATGGCTGATTGTTTCGGGATTGCCTCAGGAGTGGCTTGCCATGTCCTTCTCCCATTTTTGTGGTGCTGGGAATCAAACTTGGGACCTCAGAGACTGCAGAGCGGGCGCTCTACCAATTGAGCTAAATCCCAGCACCACCTTGTTAATTAACCTGTGTTAAACACTTCCCACTCCAGGCCTCCACCTGATCACCAGCCTGCAATACTATAGCTTACACCAATGATGAAAACCCACCCAGTAATGTGTCTCTAACAGAATAATAATGGAGCCACACAAAAAAATCATAAATGCTGCAGTTGGCGATCTGCGGCTGGGTCCCGTTGGGCCCGAGCAGGCCCAGCCAGTGCTGTGTGGTGATCACGTAGTCGGGGTGGATGGTCTTCTTGGCCAGGTCTAAGGCTCCCAGGAACTGTTCCCTCTCCAGAGGAGTCAGGGCATGGATGTTCTGCCGCACAACAGGGGCTTTCCTCTGATCGCAGTTGGAGCCGGTCCAGCCAAACTTGCAGCTTCCACAATTGTAGCCAGCAAAGTTTCCTGGTTGATAAAAAGGGAAGGAGGGAGGAAAAAGTGAGTTGATATAGTCTGGAAGACATTTCTGAATTGGAATTCTGGGGTAGAATGGAAGAGAGCAGGGAAGTGTTTAGAAGGTGGCAAAGAAAGTCAATTTCCTGATCTGCCCAGAGAGAAGACTATGCAGACATGGGGGGGAGGGATGGGGGAGAAGGCAAAGAAGAAAGAGAGGCCACAGGAGAAACCAACCCTGCTGTTGATTGCTTGGTCTAGGACTTTCAGCCTCCACAACTGTAAGGAAATAAATTCCTGTTGTTAAAGCCAAAAAAAAAGTAATTTCCTCTCCTTAGTTTCTTCTCAAAATCCAAGTGGACCAAGCACCAAAAAGTTCTCTACAAACATTCCCAGCAAAGAAACAGGATATGAAATGCATCACATGCAGTTATAGGCTGAACTGTGCCCCTCTTAAAATGTGTATGTTCAAGCCCTACAGAATGGGACTGTATTTGAAGAGGGGGTCTGAGAGGTTGCTGTTAGGTGCTGTCAAGTCATGCATGTCTGACTCATAGAGACCCTCATAGGGTTTTCAATGACTGACTGTTTCAGGATTGTTTTGGGAGTGGACTGCCACATCCTTCTTCCATTTTTGTGGTGCCCCAGGTCTTCAGAAAGTGCAGAGCAGCGCTCTACCAACTGAACTAAACTCCAGGCCATCTAAGAGGTAATTAAAGCAAAAGGAGGTCACTAGGGTGGGCTGTGACTTAATCTACTATGATTGGTGTTCTTATAAGAGGAAATAAGGGTATAGACACATAGAGAAAAGACCATGTAAAGGCACAGGGAAAAGATGGCCATCTGTAAGCCAAGGGGAGAGAGCTCACAAGAAACCAATCCTGAGGGTACGTTGTGCTCAGCCTTCAGCCTTCGGAAATAGGAGAAAATAACTTTCTGTTGAAGTCACCCAGTCCATGGTACTTTGTTACTGCAGCCCTAGCAAATGAATATACCTGCGCTCTCCTGCCTCTCATGGGGTGCAAGGCTGTCACTTCCAACATCCTTTCATGCCCCAACCTGGACTGAGCCCCTGAGCCTTGTTCTCCATGGTCCATGCTACAGGGCTGGCATCCGTTGATTTGGAGAGAGGAGACAATATACACCAAGCTAAAGGTGGAACCAAAATTAATAAATAAGCTGACTTCCAGGAACTCCAGCGGAGTCTAACATTAAAAATGCTGGTTTATTTCACAAAGAGACAGTGTTAAGACAAAATCAATGGCTGCTGGCAGGTTGTAAAGGTGAATTAGCTGCCATGATGCCAGGAAGTGCAAATCCTGCAGAGTTTCCTGTCAGCAGCGCCATGTCTCCCCTTTATCAATGCCCAGGGGACGAGGACTAGTGGACTCGAGCTCCGAGGTGTCTCAGAGAGCATCTAAAGTTTCAATTCTTTTAGCCTGCCTTTGACTTTTCCCCTCCTTCCTAGCCTTGTTCATTATTGCTTTGGGCATTACCAGTGTCTCATACCTTAGGTGGGGATACATTAAAAAATAAGAGTTTAGATTTTATTGGAGCAAAAGGATGAAACAGAACAAGATAACAATGCTTATCTCCCAGAAGAGTAAAGGGGTGACATAAGTATTTAACACCAATGATTGGCTCATTTGTTCTTCCTCTCCCTCCATCTCATCCCCCAGGCCTATTGACTTGGTTTTTGTTTGTTTTGTTTTGAGTTCAGTGTTAGGGGGTTCAACACAGGATCTTCCACATGGTAGGCGCGCGCTGTACCACTGAGATGCACCTCGAGGTACCTCTTTTATTTTTTATTTTGGGACAGGGTCTTGCTAAGTTTCACAGGCTGCCTCTGGCCTTGAATTTGTGACCCTCCTGCCTCAGCTTCCTGAGTTGCTGGAATCACAGGCATGTATTTCATTGTGCTTCCTTGTGCCTGGAACACTTTTCCCTGTCTTTCTAAATTCCTCTTGGCCTGTGCTACCCACCCTTCCTGAAGCTTACAATAAATCCTCTATACAGTGTGTGTGTGTGTGTGTGTGTGTGTGTGTGTGTGTGTGTGTGTGTTTGTGTGTTGCCAGATATGGAACCCACGACCTCGTGCATGCTAGGTATGCACCCTGAGCTACACCTACACTGTCCCTACACAGCCAGGCTTGAGTCCATATATCAAGGTCAAATGACCCAAGCTGTGCTCCCACAGCAACTTAGCATTCCCCTTTGATACACATTTATCACAACAGCTGTTAAATATCTCCATATTTGCCTTGGCTCCACGTAGCTGAAAGGCAGTGACCTCACTCCTAAGGACTATGCTTGGCCTTGTACAAAATGAATGTTTGTTGAATGAATGAAAGAAATATAACACAGGTTGTACATAATGCAATAAGCATAAATTTTCTCCCCTATCCTTGTGTATTAGCAGGAAAAAATGTCTCTATAAATAATTTGGATAAACTATAAGTACTAATCCTGCATCCATACCACTGTGGCATCCAGTCCCATCAGATCTTGGAAGCTAAGCAGGGTCGGGACTGGTTGGTAGTTGGATGGGAGACCACCCGAGAGTACCAGGTGCTGTGGGCTTGGGAAAAGGACCTAGCAACCCACTCTCAAAAACAAAACAAAACAAAACATCAGCCATTGAAAGCCCTATGAATAGCAGAGAAGCACTAACAATAATACTGTTTCACCTGTTGTAGAGAGAGAGGGGATTATTTGAATCCTCAAACAAAATGAGAATTTTCCAACAGAGTCAAAATAAAATGATTATTAGCATTTGTACTCTGTAAAGGAAATACCCAAGCTTCCCTCTTAACCCAGTGAAGTTTTTGATGGCTGAAGAATATTTCATTGAAAGCACAATATGTAGGAAGAATTAAATATAATAACAAGTAGTTATTTGAGGTCTATAATACTTTGTAACACATAAAATATTCTACCTACTCTTACATAAATCAATTATCTGTATTTTTCTGTTTCAATACCATAGGAAAACATAAGTAAAAAATACTTAAAAAGGAAAATCTACTATTTCCAGACTAAATGTCATGTTTTTAAATATTTCGAGTTAAACATTGAAGTTTATGTTGATTGGTGGAGTGAAGCTATTAAGCACCTGACTCTTATTTCACAAGTATTTATTGAGCAGCTGCTATAATATCAGGAGCTCTTCAGGATGCTACAGGCTTTGCAGAACTTATAATCTATTTTCCATTAGGATATCTTACTAAGGAAGATTCCAGAGTATCTGTTTTTAAAACATCTTTGACTAAAACATATCACCAAGGGGCTGGGGTATAGCTCAGTGGTAGAGCTCTTGCCTAGCATGTTCGAAGCTCTAGGTTTGATCCTCAGCACTATCAAAAAGGAAAAGAAGAGAAAAGAAAAGTAAGGAAAAGAAAAAACCCACGTATCAACTACTCTGTTTGGCTTTTACAAGAATAGACCATTTTTCTTCCTCACCTCCCCAGATGGAATTGATCTCTTTCTCTTTGGTACTCCCTGATCATTTTGTATGTACTCATTTGAATATTTCTCCCTTTTTTTTCATAATTGCATGTTCAAGAATAAGAACTAACCTTAGTGCTTTCTCTGTGCCCTTGCTGCTCACACATAGTTCTTATTTAATAAAACTTGAATAAATATTTCAAAAGAATAGAGCATTTTTTTTGAAAAGTGGTTGAACAAAAATTCTATGTCTAAAGAATATTAACTACTCAGATGGGAATTCAGCTAAACTTCCAGCTGTTTTCCTCCAGATGGTTAGCGGTGAAGGTATAATTGCCTCTTAACAATGGGGGACTAACAAATTCCAGTGTGGGGACAACGGGGGTGAGGAGGTGGTGTGGGGCAGGCAGAGGATGTAGGTACTTCCTGCTCAATCTTGCTATGAATCTAAAACAGCTCTAAAAACATTTTTTAAATGTTAACAAATTTTATAACAGCAAATTCAAAACACTCCTTCATTTAAGAGCGTAAGAAACGTGTCTGAATTTGGGGGTTTCATTGTTGAAATTGAGTAGATCATAATTTGTGGCATAAATATTATCAGTTTCAAACCTTCTTTTCTTTCTTTCTTTCTTTCTTTCTTTCTTTCTTTCTTTCTTTTTCTTTTTCACTTGGGGGTTGACCCCAGAGCCTTGTACACACTTTGCAAATGCCCTACCACTGAGCCGCACTTCAAGCCCATTTTTAATTGTTTTTTTATTTTGAGTCAGAGTCTCACTAAGTTATACAGGCTGCTTCTGGCCTCAAACTTTTGATCCTCCTGCCTCCTGCCTCCAGAATTGCTGGGATTACAAGTGTGAGCCACCACACCTGGCCTACTCTACTTTCTTTATCCTTTCTTTTGGTAGAAACAAAATTATCAAAGACTAGTTATCTCCCTCATTTATGCAACGAATAATTTACCGGACATCTGAGACCTAAAGGGCAGGCAACACTAAATCCTCCTTGACACTGCGTGAGGCTATGCATGTGTGCAGGGGAGTTTAATGGCATGGGATTTATGGGAAATATCAGCATTTTTTATTCAATTTTGCTGTGAACTTCAAGCTGTTATTTTTAAAAAAATCTAACATTAAAAAGTCTTCAACATGGCTTCTTCCATGGTCTCATAGCTTTTTGTGCCTTCAGACAAGTCATCAAACCTGGTGATTTAAACTTAACCTCTCAGAGACTGTTGTATCAAGATAAAAGCTCTGTTTCATAGAGTTTTTGTGAAAAACAAGCACATTAATATGGAGCACATAGAGTGGTGTGTGGTATCTAGAAAGTTCTGTCTTAATTGTCATTATTACTAGCATAATTAGACCATGCATCAAATGGTCTAGCTATTATTTGTTTTCATGTCTGTCTTGCTTAGCTCTACAGTGTGCACCCCTTTAAAACCAGGTCATCTCTCCCCTCTATACATGAAGAGCCTAACATAATTAGTGCTAAATAAATCTTGGTTTGGTGGGCGATGAGCGAATCAACAAAAATTGAATAAAATATATTAGGCATAAGGGGACACAAATATAAATAAGACACGATGCCATAGTCTAGTAGGAACGAAGGGCACGTGCACAATGAAATATCAACACGGGGCTAACTGTGGGAAAAGTGAAAATGAGAATGAACTACTCTCTGAGGGATGACAAAAGACAATCAATCCATCAATCCTGATTCCAAAGATCAGAGATGCTGCGCAACTACGGTAACCAAGGAACTTTGCTGTAACCGGCATTGCCCACCCCCAGCCACAACGGAGAAGAAAGAATTTATTATTTATCTGGATTTGAGCTCACTTATGATCCAGACATTTACTCAGCTAAAAAATTCCTTTTTCCACGTGAGTCAGAGAAAATACACCAAAGCTCTGCAGCCAAGTCCCTGAAATATAAGAAGTGGGACATTTTAGAATGGATTGTATTCTTTTAGCAGGAAATGAGAGAGAGGGGAAAAACAGATGATACCAATCTGTCTCCCATTGAGGACAGCCTTAAGCAAAAATTAAATTTAAAGAGTCAAAGTCTTCTACCAACGTAGGACTGGAATAAAGAGAGGGAGATCATCTGAACAGTGCACGTTTCCACACGCACTGCACCAGCTCAGCCTCAGAAAGCTATTAGACTAAATAAGCTTAACGACCCCTGATTAGTGAATTTACAAGGGACTCTAAATAGCCTATTCCTTTTAATTAGAGATTCTATTATTTTAATAACAATACTTTATACTTACACAGGTCCTTTCATCTACAGAGCTCAAAAAGATTTTACAAGTGTGGGTTCATCATTATCCCCATTTCAGAGATTGGAAAATGGAGGCACTTAGTCACTTGTACAAACAAGAAGTTCTCAGCCAACTGTTTCAAAAACTATTCAGTGCCCAAATTTTCAAAAGCCCAAAGACACAGCTGCAACGGGCATCTTCTCATAAATGCCAACTGGCAAATGAGTGTTAGAAGATGAATGAAAGGCTAATGCCAGAGTCTCCTGAAATTCAGCTCTTCCTGGCCCTTAAGGTCAGTAAAATTTTTTTGTTTGTTTCAATTTATCACTATAGAGCCTAGAATTGAGCATAGAATTTAGGGGTTTTTCTTAGATCTCAGAATCTATATTTGTTTTTATTTATGAGGCCAAGATTCTTTTAGCAGCCTCATGATCATAGAAACTATGGGGCATTATTTTCCCAATGAATCAACAAAAGACAGAGTCTTCTTTAATGGTGGTCAGAAGCTGCTCCTTAGGACCCTAGACAGTCCCAGGGTCTTCATTTGCAAAATAATCAGGAGTCGACCAGAGGGGAAGGTTTTTGGGAGGCTCAAGATTAGGTTTAAATTCTAAAGAACAGCATATATAAGCTACTGTTGGAAGGCAAGCTACTCACTCATTAGGGGAGAAAGAAATGGAAAATCATGTGTCTTGCTTTGGGAAACATGACACATCACAGAAAGCTGATGATTGTATACACAAAGCAACTTTCCATGTCAGTCTTGAAGGACTTAGTCTCGTGCTCCAAGCCTCAAAGAAAAAGACTATCTGGCTAATATGAGTGGAGGGGTACATTGCTGGTATGCAAACATAATGAAATGTTGTTGTTGTTGTTGTTGTTGTTGTTAAGTGCCATGGAGTCGGATCTGATTCATAACCACCCTATGTACAACAGAAAGAAGTACTCCCCAACACTGTGCCGTACCCAGCACTATGTCAGTGCTTCTCTGCTATTCATAGGGTTTTCAATAGCTGATTGTTTTGGAAGTGGGCTGCCAGGTCCTTTTTGTGTTGCTGAGGACCGAACCCAGTTCCTCCGAGAGCACAGAGCAGCACTCTACCAACTGAGCTGCACCCCAGCCCCCTAATGAAATATTATTGAGCTTTAAAAAAAAGAACAACATTCTACCATTTGCAACTCATGGATTGACCTGGAAAACATTGTGCGAAATGAAACTAATCAGTCACAGAAGGACAAATACTGCATGAGTGCTCTAAGATGAGGCATGGAAAACAGTCAAATGTACAAAAGTAGACAGCAGAACAGTGGTTACCAGGGATGAGGGAGGTGGAGATGGGAGGCTGCTGTCCATGGAGTATGGAGTTGCTGTGATCCGAGATGAGTAAGTTCCAGAGATCCGCACTACAGCACAGTGCCTATCCTTAACAATGAGGTATTGTGCACTTTAAAATGCGCTAACAGGGTAGAGCTCTGGTTAAGCATTCTTACAAAAACAACCAAGATACACAAGGAAAGTTTTGGAGGCGATGGATATGCTTATTGCCTTGATTGTGGTGACAGCAACACTAGGAGACACATAGATCCAAGCTAAATTGTACATATTAATTATGTGCACTAAATTGTATATATTAATTATTGTATCTATAAATTATGCATTATTTTGCATGCCACTTGTACCTCACTAAAGCTGGGAAAAAGGAAAAATCTAGTAACTTAAATATATAGGTACAGCAAGTCTTCAGTTACCTTGAGGAAACAAATAAAAGAAAACCACACACTTGGTATGGATGGAGTGATTGTCCTACGTGATCAAGGCTGAGTAAGTCATAGACAGAAGGAGCCGCATCTTGAGGAGGGGCCTGCAAGGGAGTCATGGCCAGGACAGGGCTAGAGACAGAGACCTTGTGTACTGAGGATGCCCTGTGTCTGTGGTCCTGCCGTGGGTATGTGACATTCCTACAGCTGAGACTTACAAGCCACGTCCTATTTCTGGTCCCTTACCTTTTGGAGCAGAGGATCCCATTTTGTTCTGAAAGTAGGTCACTTGTGACCTGAAACTTCTAGAATGAATATTTATAAACATTCCCTCAGCAAAGGGAATTAACAGTTTCCCCTTCCATTCTCCCATTCTCTATCCTTTCCACTCTCATCTTTAAAAATAAATATGCAGTCCAGATGGAAATGTAAGAGAGGATGAAGAGAGTCAACAACTACATCAGATTTACTAAAATCTGCGCAAGAATTGCATAAAACAGAGACTCCTAACTTTTGAAAGCCATGGCATTTTGTCATCCATTGACATGGGAATGATTGTGATAAAAAACCATTCAGGGGTTTTGAATGGAGAGGTGACTATGTTAGTGTGATTTCCAATCACACAGGTATTATGGAACCTGGTACTTCACTGGACCCAAAAACCAGGAGAATCCCTGAGATGATGTCTATATAAGCAAGTGCTTCGACAATTGAGAGAAAATGGGCAATACATATTCAATATGCTATTAAAATTCTTGCCACAATTAGTGGCAAAACTAGGACCTAAAATACCTTTGAATCACATAATTAAAAATATAATTGCAAGGTCTGGGGATGCAGTTCAGTCGTAGAGTGCTTGGTTATATGCAGAGGCCCTGAGTTTGACAGTTAGCATAGAAAGAAAGAAAGAGAGAGGAGAGAGAGAGAGAGAGAGAGAGAGAGAGAAGGAAGGAAGGAAGGAAGGAAGGAAGGAAGGAAGGAAGGAAGGAATGGAAGGAAGGAAGAAGTAGAGAAAGAGAAAAAGAAGTAGAGAAAGAAAGGAAGAAAAAAGAAAGAAAGAAAAAGAAAAGAAGGAAGGTATGAAGGAGAAAGAAAGAAAGAAAAGGAAAGTAGAGAGAGAAAGAAAAAAGAAAGAAAGAAGAAGGAAGGAAGGAAGTAGAGAGAGAAAGAAGTAGAGAGAGAGAGAAATAAAGTAGAGAAAGAGAGAAAGGAAGAAGAAAGAAAGAATGGTGAAAGAAAGAAGGAGAGAAAGACTATAAAGTCAGAACTTTCAGAGTTAAAAACAATGTCACCCCTACATCAACATTACCAGCCTTGGTACTTTTCCTTAGTAATACCTTTTCAGAACCTTACACAGTTTAATTATCTTTATTTGCTTATGTTCCAGCATCATATGAGAATAAAGGCCAGAAATATTTTAGAAAAGAAAAAGTCCTATTCAACCAAAGAATAGTGTCCAGGGGCCTTGCTGAAGCTGTTGCTTGTGAATTTTGTGCTTTGAATGCCCTTCCAGCGTTTGCGTGTTTATCACTGTTGTGCCTGGCTGTTGAAAAGCAGGCTGGAGCACCGCTGAAGAGCAGGCTGGAGCACCACTGCAGAGGATTTCAGAGGGCCCCGGAGAGCAGAGCAATAAGAAAGGCCGGGAGAGTCCCAAAAGCCAGGTGGTGAGGGCATCCAGGGGGTAAAGAAAGGACAATGAGCAAGTCTGGTAGCTCCTGGTCCAAATGCAGACGGGAGAGACAGGAAGCCACCATGGGCCAGTCTCAGCCCCCTTCTCGCCTCACTAAGGACACTGTCTTCCCCATCTCCCACCTAGGGGAAACTCACAGCCCCGCCATAGCTTTCACGAGGAAGCTGGGCCCTGCTCGAGGTCTGCTCAAATGGCGAGAAACGCTAAGGTCAGGCCTCCGGAGCACCTGCCTCCCGCTCCTGCCTCCAGATGCCAAGCCACACCCGCCGCTCTGCAGCAAGTGCAGACCCATCGCAGGACCAAGCAACGGACCTTCTTGAAAGGACTTGTTCTGGTGTCAAAGCTGACTCCCCAGCTCTTTAGCCTCCCCTTCCAACGAACAAGCCAAAGGTATGTTGGCATGCGTTCATAAACCCAGGCTTGGCCCAGGCACTGTTTATTCGGTTTTCACAAGTAGATGAACTCGAGGGTGTGAACAGTGTCACCAAGGCCTCGGCCTTGCTGAATGCGCTCTTTACTGAAAACACAGCTCACTTGCCTCTCAAAGCCTTGTCTAACAGTCTGTCCACAGGCGCATCTCCCCCTTAAAGGACCCCTTTCCCTGCAGGGCCGTCCGCACCAAGCCCAGAACAGCAGAGGCGGAATCACCCCCGGGGGCGCCTCACCTGTGCACTCGCAAGTCCGGTTGAAGAACTTCGTGGGCCACTGCTCGCGGTCATCCTGGTTGCGCAGCACGTAGGGGCCGCTCCAGGGCCTGGTGTCTGCTCGCACCGCGGTGCACCGTCCCCGGCCCTCCTGAGCTCCACAGACGTTGGCCGGCTCTGCGCCCAGGGGCGGGCAGCACTCCTTGCTCAGCAGGCTGCCCACAGTCATGCAGACCCGGGGGAACTGGGCCCAGGCTCCAGGCAGGATCCTGCAGCCCAGGCAACTGAGCAGCAGGCCCCACTGCAGAGGGCTCATAGCTGCGGGACCCGGAGAACTCCTTCTTTCTGTCTGGCCTTTCTCGACCTCTCCCACCCTGGAGTCCTTGCACATTCACACAGGCAATTTTTAGGGGGGGTTGGTATTTAATTTTTTTTTGCGTTCTCTCCCCCTCCTCTTAAAAAAAATACACACAAAAGTCACAGAACTTACACAAGTGCTCGGGTGGACGTGCTCACGCACACGCTAGTTTATAGGGTTCAAACAACTAACGCGAATTTCATTTCATTAGAAGCGCCTCTAACTGCCCAATTTAATGAGGGCAGCGCTGCTCGCCGCCTTCCCCTGTTAAATCAGGCTTTGTCTAATTGAGTTAATTTACAGAGTGCTGCAGCCATCCTGCTTATTATGCTGGTATTTCTAAGCCTCCTCCTTCCCTTCTTAGCCCTTGACTTTAATTGCCTTGAACTCGGTTCAAAAGCCAAACACCATGCTGCCTTTATTCTGCCCGGCTTGGCAAGCCACCGGGGCCTGGTGGGGTTTGTGGAAGGGCTGGGAGAAGCCCTCATTAGGGGGATTATAACTGGAGACACTCTCGCCCTGAGCACATGACCCGCAGCGCACAATGAAGCTGATCGAGTTCCTGGCTTTGTTTCAGGAGGGCAAAACCATCCTCTTTATTGGGCTCCTGTGCCCCAGCCAAGCTTGTGACCTCAGACATCCCGGGGAGTCAATGGACGCAGCGAGCACTTTGTCAAAGGCCCTTTACAGACAAGCGCGCCCGTTGCTAACTGCTTCGCCCTCATGACTGCTCACTGACGTGGGGAAAGGCCACCATAGGAGGTCACACAACCTCACAAATAAAGAAACATTTATTTAGGGCTGACGTGCAAGGAGCTGCTTTATTCCACAATTAGGAATTCTCTTCCCTCCAAATAATAACTTACTCTTCTCCCATTCAGCATCTCTATGCCGCAGATTTTTTTTTTTTAACTCACTTGAAGTAGCACGCCATTAGAAATTCACACTGTCATTGTCCGCCTGTAAGGAAGGCAATGGGACAATTTGCCGTGAGGGCTTCAAATGAGTCTTTTGATTTATATTAAAGTTAGGCATTGCTGAGCTTCATTCTCGAAAGCAAGGCCTCAAAGTGCTTCTGGAGCCAGCAAAGGAAGGGTACAGATGGCCATGGCAGCCGCTTGTCAGAACATCCGTCTATTCTCAGTGGTGGAGGAAGGACTGTCTTAGGGCCAGAGGCTCTCTGAGCACTACTGATATGAAACTGCTTCAGCCAGTTTCCAAGAATACTTCCAAGAATGCTTCATACATGGACATTAAGATACCTAACGTTAAATTTCAAAGAAAACCCTTAAGGTTAAAAAAAGGTAGGCAAGGATCCCCACGCCATGTGCCTCTGGGCCACTTTCATGATATTAAGTTGTGAATTTAATGGTAGTTCTGATCTCTGGCCCTCTACCAACGTTGCCTATACCCCAGCGCCACAGAATCAGAACCTCTGAGGGTGTCCCAGACTGCAGCATTTTTATAAAGCCTCTGGCAGATTCTCCTGTGGAGGCCAAGTAGTGAACCAACGAGTAAGGCCAAGCTCGCTCCAAATGAAACTTTGCAAAGTGGTCAGCTATGACACCAAGTGTGCCTGTAGGGGTACCACTGTGGTGTCCAATCCCATCAGATCTCAGAAGCTAAGCAGGGTCAGGCCTGGTTAGTACTTGGACGGGAGACCGCCTGGGAACACTAGGTGCTGGAGGCTTAGGAGAAGGACCCAGCAACCCACTCTCAAGAAACAATCAGCCATTGAAAACCCTATGAATAGTAGAGAAGCACTGACAATACTGTTTCACCTATTGTACATAGAGTCCCTATGAGTCAGACACCAACTCTATACCACCTAATAACAACAACAACATGATAGGAAATGCACTGGTGACCTGAGAGTGCTATAACAAATTTCCACAAACTGTGGGGCTTCAAACAACAGAATTTCATTTTCTCACAATCCTGGTGGCCAGAAATCTGAGATCAAGTTTCTACCAGTGCTGACACGAGTGGGTGAGCCTGTGCTCCCATGGGAATCCCTGCCCCTTCCAACATCTACTGGCTGCTGGCGGCCCTTGGCCTGCTTGGCTTGAGGGTGCAGCACTCTCCTCTCTCCCATGGTCACAGGGCATTCCCCTCTTCTATATCTCTGTTCTGTGTCTGTCTCTTATAAGGACATGGTCATGGGATTTGGGGCCCACTTGGATAATCCAGGATACTCTTAGTTTAAGACCCTCAACTCAGTTACATCTGCAAAGAGGGCTCTTTTTCCAAATAAGGACACATTCACAAGTTCTGGGACATTGACTTATTTTGAGGAACCATCATTCGACCCATGACATTATGGATGGAAAGAAAGGTGAATAATACTGTTGTTGGATGCCATAAATTTGAATCCAACTCACAGTGACTCTCTGTACAACAGAATGAATCACTGCCCATTAGTAGGCCATGCACATGATCTTTTTCTGTTTGAGCCCAATGTGACAGTTACTATGTTTCTTCTCATTTTGAGTCGTGCCACATCAGCAAAAGGAGGGTCTAGGGGATTTACTCCATTCCTGTCATTAAGGTCAATTCTACTTGTTGTTGTTGTTAGATGCTGTCAAATCTGTATCCAAGTCACAGCGACCCTGCGTACAACAGGCGAAACACTATTGTCAATGCTTCTCTGCTGTTCATAGAGTTTTCAATGGTGGATTGATTTTTGGGAGTGGGTTGCCAGGTCAGTCTCCCAACCCAACAGCACCTGGTTTCCAGGTGGTCTCCCATCCAAGTACTAACCAGGCCCAACCCTGCTTAGCTTCTGAGACCTGACAGGATCAGATGCCACAGGGCAACGGCTGCAGGCCAACTCTACTTAGAGGAGTCAATTCTTCCCCAGCCATTTCTTGAATACTTTCTAGCCTGGGGGGCTCATTTTCATATTTGATAGTGCTTCTCTGCTACTCATAGGGTTTCCATGGCTAATTGTTTCGGGAGTGGACTGGGAGGTTCTTCTCCCTAGTCTATTTTAGTCTGGAAGCTCAGCTGAAACCTGTCTACCATGGATGGCCCTGCTCATATCTGAAATACTGCTGGCAGAGCTTTCAACATCACAGCAACACACAAGCCCCCCACAGCATGACAAACTAACAGATATGTGGGGGTGAATAATACTAGAAAACAATAACTCAGAGTTAGAAGGGTGTTTTAGACCTTATTCATTCAATTCAGGTGTATTCACTGACTGCTATTTCACTGTGGATTGCAGCCATACCCCCATGGTGTCTGGTCCCATCAGACCTCAGAAGCTAAGCAGGATCAGACCTGGTTAGTACTTGGATGGTAGCCTGCCTGGGAAAACCAGGTGCTGTAGGTTTGGGAGAAGGGCAAACTACTCCCCAAAACAATCAGCCATTGAAAACACTATAAGTAGCAGAGAAGCACTGATCATAGTGCCAGGCCTGGCACAGTGTTGAGGAGTGTTTCATCTGTGGTACAAATTGCTATGAGTTGGTCTCAACTCAATGGCACCTAACAACAGCAATAACACTTCATTGTCACCCTCTGGAATTTTTTCCTACATTTTAGGAAGCTTTGGAATTCCATAAATGTTACAATCAAATTTCTTGGATACAGAGACTGATGGAGTCAACAACTCTCCTGTCATAATGTCACTAGGTCCAGGTTCTGGGATCTCTTTTCTTTCATGATGGCATGTGCTAGATAACTCAGCTCATCTGAGGTTTTAAGTGCAGCCTGACACGACTCTCCAAAATTGCTTCTCTGGCTCTAACTACAGTGGTTAGCCTCAGCCTCAGATCCCACTTCCTACCTGACCTCTCCCCTCGGAGGTCTAGACATCTCTCGCCTGATATTCAAAGCAGAGCTTTTGCTCTCTGTCCCCCCATTTGTCCTCCACTGACTTTCTCCGTCTTAGTAAAGAGCACCACAATCTTTGAATCTTTGTTTCGTCTTTCCCTCCATTTCCCATAAATGGTCCCCAAATGCCCTTGGAGTAAAACCTGAGGTTCTTTCCATGCATCACTCAAAGTGTGGTCTGTGAATCCGGGAATGGTGTGTCTCTGGTCTGTATCAAGATAAGGACAGTAGCCAGGTGTGGTGGCACATGCCTGTAATCCCAGCGGGTTGGGAGGTGGAGGCAGGAGGATCGCAAGTTCGAGACCAGAGGCAGTCTGCGTAATTTAGCGAGACCCTGTCTCAAAAAGTAAAAAAATGGACTGAGGGTGCAGCTCAGTGGTCCAGCACTTGCAGAGCATGCAGGCGCGAGGCCCTGGGTTCAACCCCCAGTACTGCAAAAAAAAAAAAAAAAAAAAGATAAAGACAGTAAGGACAGAAAGGGAGAGCCAGCGTTCAGAAACTCACAGCAACTTGAGATTGCCATGCACTCGAGCACATGATCCGTAGTCTCATTAAAGAGACTGACCTGCAGTTCAGGGGTTGTCCAATTTGCACAGTGATGATCATGGGGCACAAGCGGCAAACAGATCGTGTGCATCTGGATCACATGTTGGTGTGTGACTGAAAATGGTTTTCTTAAATCTCCTAACCATAGACAGAGAAGAACTGGTTTATAAGACCCTCCACGGTCTGTCCCCTGCCAGCCTCCCTGCCTCTCGTTCCACCATGGCAGAGTACTGCAATCACTCTTATTCAACATGCCCCGTTCATTTCCACCTTGGCCTTCATATCGCTCTTCCCTGTGCCTGGAGTATTCTTGCTTACCACCCTTTGTCATTCAGGTTTCAGCTGCGAAAGAAGCCTTTCCTTCCTGCTTCCGGTAACACATCAGCAAGTGGCCACTGGCTGTCTACCACACTGCATTATATCATTTTCTTCATGTTGTTGTTGTTATGTGCCATCAAGTTGGTGTCCAACTCACAGCGACCCTATGTACAATAGGTGAAGCAGTATTGTCAGTGCTTCTCTGCTATTCATCGGGTTTTTAATAGCTGATTGTTTTTGGGAGTGGGTTCCTGGGTCCTCCTCCCAAGCCTCCAGCACCTGGTGTTCCCAGGAGGTCTCCCATCCAAGTACTAAGCAGGCTTGACCCTGCTTAGGTTCTGAGATCTGATGGGATTGGACGCCACAGTGGTACAGCTGCAGGCTGAGGGTAGGGTATTACATTTAAACTAGAAGAAACTTTTCCTTGCAATGTAAATGCTTTTAATTGAAATGAATTGTTCTAATATTGCTACCCTAGATGGTAAGTTGGGTGCCATGGGGCTCACTTGTAATCCTAGCAACTTGGGAGGTGGAGGCAGGATGATTGTGAGTTCAAGGCCAGAGGCAGCCTGTGCAACTGAGATTCTGTCTAAAGATGGAAAACATAAAAGAGCCTCGTAGAGACTTGCCTAGCCTATGAGAGGCCCTGCGTTCAATCCCCTGGTACTGAAGAAGGAAACAAAGAAAGGGAAGGAAGAGAGGAAGAGAGAGAGAAGGGAGGGAGGAAGACAGGAGGGAAAGAAATAAATCCTTATGCTGATAGAGGAGAAAGAGAGGTTGAGTCTCTCCTAGCCTGGCATAAACTGAATTACCCTTGAGTATTAAGCTGTCAGCCTACATTAAGGTATGTTAAAGGAAATTATCCTGGGAAGCTCAGAAGGTATTTTCAATGTCATCTAACATACTTTTCATTGGAGGGAACTCTCTCAGGGCTCTGTACCCAGAAAAGCTACATTACCTCATAGCAACCGGTTTGTCCTAAACTTCCAAGCCTTGTGAACCTCAGGACAAGGTTCCTTTCTTTGCCTTTGCCTGTTATGAAGCTAAATGTCAAATCCACAGCCCTCACACCACATAGCTGATTTATGCAGTGTCTAGTTTGGTATTTTCCTTTCCTTGGTTTCCTGGGTTCTAGAATTCTTATTTTATCTTTTTGCAAATCGATGTATTTCTCTTATTGATTTTGTTATTGTTGTTATGTGCTATTGAGTCAGGTCTGACTCATAGCAATTCTATACACAACAGAATAAAACACTATTCAACACTGTGCCATGAACATGACCTTCTTACTTTTGAGCCCAATGTGGCAGACACTGTGTTTCTTCTCATTTTGAGTTATACCACATCAGCAAAAGGGTGTCCTAGAGGCCTTACTCTATTCCTGTCATCAGGGTTGACTCTACTTTGAGGAGGCAACTCTTCTTCTGTTACGTCTTGAATGCCTTCCAGCCTGGAGGGCTCATTCTCTGGTATTATTCATAGGATTTTCAGTGGCCAGTTGTTTTTGGGAGTGGGCTGCCAGCTCCTTTTCCCTAGTTTATCTTAGTTGGGAAGTTTAGCTGAAACCTGTCTACCATAGGTGGCCCTGCTGGTATCTGAAATGCTGGTGACATAACTTTCAGCATCACAGCAACACACAAGCCCTCACAGCACAACAAGCTGACAGACCCATGGGGGGGTGTATTTCTCTAGCTGTCTCAAATCCTTTGAGACATGAGACAGAATGAGATATACATTTATACATATATTTTTCTGTAAATCCAAAACCAATGCACACCTAGACAAGTATGGCTGGTAAGCAAGACAGGACTTGGAGAAGAATTTAAGAAGGATCCCTGAGAGGTGGATGTAGATGATCACAGATCTAAGACTGCAAGCCAAAAAACGATCTCAGATCATAGGCTTGACTGCAACTAACATTGCCTTATTTACAAGGGGGAAAATCTGCCAGAAATTGAACAGCAGAATCTAGGAGGAGACATGGTGGGGTATATTGAGAGTGTTTGTTGCCCATAAAAGTCATAAAATCAAGGACTATTATAAGGACTGTTCTGACACCAAGTAACGAAAAGCAGCTGTATATCATAGAACTAAATAATCAGAGCAGGGAAAGCACATTCTTAGAAAGCAATTCATTTTACTGTCTGCTTTTTCAGTTGAGGCAAGACTGAATACAAATTTAAAAAAGACGTTCTGCCGGTTTTCTTTTTGTATTTCAGGAGTAGCACCATCTTGCCTGTAAGAAGGACTCAAGGCATGTCAATGGAAGTGAATTGAATTAAATACTTTAGAGAAAGTGTGCATGGATGATGCAGGTAAGGTGCAAAACTTTGGAGCTGAGATGACAGCCCAGACCTTCCCCACATTCAAAAGAAGAAATGGCTCGAAGCCATTGAATAGGATGGTAAATGTCCTAGTTGTTGTTGTTGTTGTTAGGTGCCGTCGAGTCGGTATCCGACTCATAGCGACCCTCTGTTCAACAGGGGAAACACTATTGTCAGTGCTTCTGTGCTGTTCATAGGGTTTTCAATGGCAGATTGATTTTTGGGAGGGGGTTGCCAGGTCCTTCCCCCAAGCCTACAGCTTCTGGTGTTCCCTGGCGGTCTCCCATCCAGGTACTAACCAGGCCCGACCCTGCTTAGCTTCTGAGATCTGACGGGATCGGATGCCACAGGGCTACCACTGCAGGCAAATGTCCTAGAGCCGTTGCTAAGATTAATACAGAGGGGAGCACACGCATCTTCCTTCTGCTTGTCAGCCAGTTGCCTGCTCTTTTCTGCCAGGCCTGTGAATGTGAAAATCCTCCCCATTTCTAGCCCCCTGCTGGCCTCCTCTGTCTGGTGCTGTTTGATCTATTCTCTGCTGCCACATCATGGGGAAACGAGATTATTTTTTTCTTAGGTCCATATTGTTTCCTAAATGCTGGGCATCTGTCCTGATAAGACTTTGCTTTCTACAGCTAAGAGTTTTTTCTTTTCCTGGTGATATGAATTGTCCTTCAGAGGAATTCAGGGTTAGGAATGGGCCGTGTGGTTTCTGTTACGTCAATTGTGTGCATTTTCTTCCCTTTCGCATGCATTTTTTGATAGTCTGTCCTTAAGGCTGGGTTTCTTCATCAAGCACACTATTTAATTTCAGATTGTGCATTACTTATCTTTCTCTTTGTCTCACTTCTTCGTGATGCATGCTAGTGCCCTCTGATGCACATTTTATTGTTTTGTTTTTAACCTTCACCTGGTACATGAGTATTCAGCTTGGATTTTTCCTATGTGGACCCCTACAATTGAATGACTAACTTGGGTAAGTAATGGCACTCCTCTCCCTTCAGAATGCAGAACTGTGGGAGGGAGAGACTCACCCCCTTTCTGCCCACTTCTATTCAAGCCCAACTCATATTGCCTATGCATTAGCAAGAGGCTGCACACTTTTCAGGGCATCTTTAGTACTAACAGATCTATCAGGACTTATAAATGTGCAATTAAGACTGCTTAGGGTCTAGACGCCTGCAGCCTTAGCCCTGTGGCATCCGATCCCATCAGATCTTGGAAGCTAAGCAGGGTCAGGCCTGGTTAGTACTTGGATGGGAGACCGCCTGGGAACACCAGGTGCTGTAGGCTTGGGAGACGGACTGAGCAATCCACTCCCAAAGATCCATCCACCATTGAAAACCCTATGAACAGCAGAGAAGCACTAGCAATAGTGTTTCACCTGTTGTACATAGGGTCCCAATGAGTCACATACCGACTCGAAGGCATCTAACAACAATAACAACAGGGTCTAGACAGATCACCAAAATATATTGTTAAGGGAAAACATAAGACACAGAACCAGGAGATCACTATGCTTACATGAACATTTACTTGTGAAGGGATGGCAGAGGGAAGTATGTCTGTGTATCTTTCTGTGACTTTCTGTCTGTGTGTGTAAAAATATAGAACAGACATCAGTGTGGTGGTCACCGGGAAGAGGGTTTAAAGGGCTGGGGAACAAGAAAGGAGAAGAGATTTGTTCTCGTTCCATGCTTTTGTACATTTTGATTTTGGACTGTGGATATATAGAACTTATTTAGAAATTCAGGAATAAATAATTTCAAGTTCAAAATGATGGATACTTATGAAGATTATATTCTATAAATAGAAGAACTTCCTATGAGAAATAAAAAGAGTTTCAATCAAAACTCCAGCAAGTTACTTTGTGGATAAGGACACACAGATTCCAAAGTTTATGTGGAGAGGCTAAGGACTTACTAGCTTGATGACCTTGGACAAAATGGTCTTTTTCAGCCTCAGTTTCCTGACCTGTAAACCCTGGAGGATAATATCCACTTAATAAACTTGAGTGGTAAGGGTTAAATATAGTACCATATATGAGTTGCCTATCGGAACCTGGCACACAATAGAACAGCAAACACTGGCATCTGATAAATGGCAACTATAATTATTATTATTTCCATAAAATAATCCATGAAAGCCACTATCAACCTCAAATTTATGCACTGGCAAGCCGCTGACCATTATGTTGTTGTTTATTTGTTTGGATAAACCATTTCCTTCTAATCAGTAGCCCACACTGCTTTTATTTCATTGGACAAACAGAAAGATGGGGAAATCTCAGAATACTGAAAAATCCTGCCTACAGAGAAAATCTTCACTTTTGGAATCAGACACTCATACATATATGCACATCTAATCCTAGAATCCTATTATAAGTACTTTTATAATATTTTTTCCTTCTGGAAACTAAATCAGTATGTCTTACCTCCAGCATGTGGAAAATATTCTAGCCCATAATGCCATATTACTACCCAGAAATGAAATTAACTGTTGTTTCTTAGATTCTGTTCGGCTAATCAAATGATCCTTACAAATATGCTATTATGTTAGGCTTGGAACCTAGGAATCTCATCATTAATTATAACAAATATATGTGAGGACAAAACTTTAATAAGCTACAGACATTGTGGACAAACTAGATATGAGATTACTCATTAATTTCAAGAGTAGGCAAAAATGAATTCAATCATTAAGGATAAGAAAAAAAATTCTTCAAAAAATTCTTGACCTGAATCTGAGCTTACACCAAGCTCATTATTTTATAACTGCTGTCAAAAAATATCTAACCATGCTGTCTGTCTGTTATTATCTTTGAAAATGGCTTCTTCTCATTTAATCTTATCTACACTAATTCAGTTACTTTTAATGAAATAAGTGCACACATACACAGCCCCACTTCACAAAAGAACCTCTAAACTTTAAATTTGTTTTATAGAAATGTATTCTTGCAAATCACAGCAGATGGCTGCCTACTAAATGCAAATTTTCGCTGTTATAAATTTTTCATTTCTAAAAAGTATACTAGTATAAGAAAAAAACTGAAAAGTGGCACAAACCAAAATTATTTCTTAGAGGTCTTGATTTACCTTCAATTACAGAAAAACTTAAAATAATGTAATATTGTTATAGTCACTCAGTCTATTGAATTTATGAGAGCCCGCTATTTGTTTATACCACAGAAATGGATTTCACTTTGAGTACCAAGATTCTAGAGCCAGGTAAGAACACGACAGAAGAGTGCAGTCATAATGGAGGGGAAGTAATCTTGCTGAAACATTTAGTCCTCATTGAAGACACAAGAGAATGTGAAGCCATCAATGAACAAGTAAAGTCTTGGCGTGTACTAGAGGACTGGGAATCATGGACAGTAAAGAATGAAAGAACAAAGCACAATGCAGACATTAAAATAAATAAATAAACCTCTCTATACAGCTTCAATTTCTGCTGAGGAAATTTGAGCTACATTGCCCATCACATGGATGGCGTATTAGTTTGCTGGAGCTGCCATAACAACTATCACAAACCGAGGAGTTTAAACAATAAAAATTTATTTTCTCACCGTTCTGGAGGCAAAAAGTCCAAGATCAAGAAGTTGGCTGGGCCATGCTCCCTGTGTAGATGTTTTGGAAGGATCTGATTAAGTCCTCTTCCCCAGCTTCTGGTAGTTCCTTGGCTTGTAAAATCCTCACATGGTGTACTTCCTATGTCCCTGTGTCCAAATATCCTCTTTTATAAGGGCACCGATATATTGGGTGAGGAATCCATCCTACTCCAGTGTAACCTCAGCTTAGATAATTGCATCCACAACCCTGTTTCCAGTTAAGGTCCCTGGATATTTGGACTTCAATATGGAAATTTTAGGGGACAAAATTCAACCCGTAACAGATGATAAATGGGGCAACTGGGCTGCAAAGCTCATAAACTCATTCTCTTTTCATAACCAAAGTCACTCTCAACACATCTTCAAAATTTTGGGTTTACATCAGTAAGAAGAAAGAGTAGAGAAGACACCATCATAAGTCTTCGCTGCCTTCTAGTGCCATATGGAATTCTGCTCAATCTCGCTGACATTCCCTTCGGTCAGGGGAAGGGGAGTCTACTTCTGTAAATGTTGGCATTCATCAGTCAGTACTAGGAGCACCAATGAGTAACTCCAGTTAGTTACACATGGTCTCTTTAAGCTGTATCAGCACACAAATGTTAAATCTGGAGACATTATAGATCATTTAGACCAGTACTCTAAACTCAGAAACCAAGTCTCACCTACAGCCTAAAATAACCTTCTGGAGACCACAGAGTTAGTGCTAGAGCCTCAGTCCCCTGATTCTTATTGGAGTGCTCCTTACTCACACTAGGCAGTGAGGAATGAGTAAAATATGAGAATCCCTTTGCTGATATGGAGCGTTTTTTCTTTTCATCTTTGTTTCAAGCATCTCTTATATAAAAGTCATTCTTAACTCATCTTTCTGCCAACATGACAGTTGGAGTGGACAGATAGTGCTCCATGAAATTTAGTACATGAACTTATAAACAAGAACAGGGAAGCTGTATACCTTTAAGAATAGACTCTTCCACTGAAATGTCCAGCTGGTCTGTGGACTTGCTGGACCTCCCTCACTATAGAAAGGTCCAGCGAGTGCCTTTGCCTCCTTCTGAATTGGAGGTGAGTTGGACTCTTCTGAGATAAACCTTCCCTAACCTTCTGAGATAAACCTTCTGAGATAAATCTTCCCCTCCTGGATTCTTCCTTTAACCTGAATGCATTAGAGTCCCCCAGTGTCACAGCTCCTCTCCTTGAAGATTTGCACACCTCCTGTCTTCCACGGCCACGTGGCTGGTGTGGCTGGAGAATGCATTCACATCCTGTGGCCCTGTTGAGGCCCCTTTGAGACTGTGCATTGTTAGTGATCTCCCTTGGGAATATTCCTTGCAACAATCTTCTTTCCACCCCTATTACTAATACTTAATATTCATAGGTTAAGTTTTTTCTGTTTACACATCATCATCAAATTTCATTATTAAAAACTGCTCCTTCATGTTACACATTAATTGCATTTGAGAGAATAATTCAGATTTAAGGTGGCTGTGTGTAACTGCTGGGATTTAGCTCAGTTGGTAGAGCACTGCCCTGCAGTCTCTGAGGCCCTGAGTTCAATTCCCAATACCGCTAAAATGGGAGAAGGGCCTGGCAATCCACTCCCAAGGCAATCCTGAAAGAAACCCTATAAGGGTCGCTATGAGTCGGATACAGACTCCACAGCACCTAACAGCAACAGCAGCTGTGTAACTATTTAAGGAAATATTTAAATATTTTAAGATCTAAGGAAAAATCTGCCCACCTCCATACCACCCATCAGATCTCAGAAGCTAAGCAGGATCAGGTCTGGTTAGTACTTGTATGTACTTTCTTGGGAGAAGCACCCAGCACCCAACTCCCAAACAACAATCAGCTATTGAAAACCCTATGGATAGCAGAGAAGCACTAACAATACTGTTTCGCCTATTGTCCATAGGGTTGCTATGAGTCATACACCAACTCACAATGACACCTAACAACAAGGAAAAATCTATCTAGAGAGAGGCTTTTATTAAAGTGCAAGAGGAAGAGCCAATGTGTCAGAAACTTGCCAAGAAAAAGAAAGGTACCTGCCACATATGAAGGATAGTGAAGAGCCTAAATTGTCTTTTGTTTGTTTTCCTAGGTATCATATTCTCTAGAATATGTCAGATTACACTATTGGTTGTAGAGTGATCTTTCCAAGGGAAGAGGATTACTATTTGTTCATCTTAATATCTAACATCTAACACAGTGCCTAGTACCTACTGAGTAATAAATGTTTGTTGGAGGAATTAAGGAATGAAAGAATAATAAGCAATGACTATAGTTGCCCTAAGGTCCAAGTTAATTGGGGAGATGAGAATTTACTGCAAATAACTTGCTAATTTCTTCCAAATCAAAAGGTGACATTTTGGATTTAATATAAATTATTTTTTCAGATTCTTTCTGATTTTAGAAAGTTTGAAAAACATACAGAGAAGAAAATTTAAATCACTCATAATCTCACCATTGAGAAATTATTTTAATTAATCTTTTATTGTTTCTCATTCCAGGTGAATATAATCATTTTTCAATAGTTTTTTAAAATAAATTTGGAATTATAATTTAGGTTATGTATCCCTTATCTGAAATGCTTGAAACCAGAGAGTTTCAGCGTTAAGGTTTTTTTGTTTGTTTTTGTTTTGTTTTGTTTTTGATCTTAGAATGCTTACATACACACAACGAGATATCTTGGAGAAGGGATAGAGCCAAATCTAAATAAGAAGTTTATTTGTGTTTCATATACACCTTATGCAAAGCCTGAAGGTGTTTCTTTCCAACGTTTTTAATAAATTTGCACATGAAACAAACTTTCTTGGTGCAAAGTTTTCTACTTTTGGTGTTATGTCAGCACTAAAGAGTCCCAGATTTTACAGCACTTTGGATTTCAGAATTTCAGATTATGGATATTCAACCTGCATACACATTTTTAAAATCTGAGCCAGGCACAGTGGCGCACGCCTATAATTCTAGCAGCTCAGGAGGCAGAGGCAGAAGGATGGCAAGTTCGAGACCAGAGGCAATCTGCGTAATTTAGTGAGACCCTGACTCAAAAAGAAAAAAAATGGGCTGCGGGTGCAGCTCAGTGGTCCAGCACTTACAAAGCATGCAAGTGGGAGGCCCTGGGTTCAACTCCCAGTCCCCACTCCCCCCCAAAAAATAACATTTTCAAAATCTACTTTAACCATACCCCCTTTTGATTATATATTGAAAATGGGTTTTCATAATTTTCAGTAAAATACTGAACAAAAGAAATCTGAAAGCTTTGCTCAGTTAACACCACATCAGTCACATCAAAACATTGCAGTTATGAGCCGGGTGCGGTGGTTCATGCCTGTAATCCCAGCTCAGGAGGCAGAGACAGGAGGATCACAAGTTCGAGACCAGAGGCAGTCTATGTAACTTAGCGAGACCCCATCTCAAAAAGTAAAACAATGGGCTGGGGGTGCAGCTCAGTGGTCCAGCACTTGCATGCAAGCGCGAGGCTCTAGATTCAACTCCCAGCACCGAAAAACAACAACAACAACAACAAACATGGCAGTTACAAAGGATGGTAGCATCCAAGGGGACCATTGTGCTTGGAAGATTCATTGCCTCACATTATAAAAATGTTTCACGTCTACAGTCAAGAGTGTGGAGACTCATCTGCATCAAGACACTGGAGAAAAGAGCACTTTGGACTATTTTTAGAACTAAAATACCTTGTAAAGGGGTATTGGATATCGGGGCAAATCTCTGGCTCTGTATTATCGGTTGCCATCATAAGGAGACTTACCAGCTGCTGAAAATTTACAGAATCCAGAGGAAATGCCTGTCACTGCTTATAGTGAGCCAAAGGTACCACACAAAAATGGTACACACCATGTGACTCCATTGATATAAAATTTTAGCAAATGCAAACTGATCTCAAGTGATAGGAAGTGGGCCAGCATTTGCCTGGGGACAAGTATCAGGGCTACAAGAAAGGGATTACAAAGAGTTATGAGGAATGTGACAGATACATTCATTATCTTGATTGGAGGTGACTTTATTGGTATATACGTACTTATGTAAAAATTCATCAAGTTTTAGACTAGAAATACGTGCAGTTTATTGTGTGTCCATTACAAGGTATAAAAAGGAGCTAGAATCAACCAAAATATTCTTCATGATGCAAGTAAATAAATAATTATATCTTCCCACAATGGAACGTTATTTAGGGATAAAAAGAAATGAGCTATCACAATATGGAGGGATCTACATACCAATATATATTGCTAAGTGAAAGAAGCCAGTTTGAAAAGGCTACATAACACATGAATCCAACTCCATGACATCCTGGAAAAGTCAAAACTGTGCAAATAGTAATCAGATCAGTGGTTGCCAAAGGATTAGGGGAGGAAGGGAAAGATGAATGGGGGATCACAGGCAATGTGTAGGGCAGTGAAACTATTCTATCTGATGCCACAATAGTGGATGCGTGTCATTATACATTTGTTAAAACCCACAGACTGTACAGCTCAAGGAATGAATACAAATGTAAATGATGACTTAATAATCTATCAACATTGGCTTATCAAGTGTGATAAATGTACAATGTTAATGCAAAGAGTTAATAATGAAGACACAGCTCGGTGGTAGAGCACTTTGCCTGGCATGGGCAAAGCTCTCGTGTTAGTCCCCGCCAACAAAAATAGAAACTAGGGTGGTGGAAGGGTATATGGGAACTCTTTCTGCTTTCTATACTTTCTGTTAATTGCTTCTGCAAACGTAAAACTGCTTTAAAGCTGTGTACAGTCAGTATGTGTCTGTAACCTCAGCTACTCAGGAGACTGAGACAGGACCAACATGAATTCAAGGCCAATCTGGGCAACACAGAGAGAACTTGTCTTTAAAAAAAATCCAAACATAAAAACACCTGCTTTAAAAAATAAACTCTTTACTTTAAATTTTTTTAACCGATGCTAACAATCATAAAGTTGGGAAATTCCACCTGACAGCTCGAACCTCAAGCTTGTCCTGAAAGGCCAAAGCTCCAACAACTGTACTGCTCATCCAACTTGGCTCCCGAAGCTCTCAGGGCTCCAGTGTCTCACCCCACATCCGCTTCCCACCTGGCCCCTTCAGTCTCACAGAATTGACACCGGCCTTTTGGGCATGGCCTGCCAGGCTCTGGCTCCTGGCCAGACCCCAGGACACCATTTCTCTGGAGGTCTTCTTTCATTCTTTTATCACTATCCCCAACTCCTATCCTTGCATTAGTTTCTTTGGGTTCTTTAAGTCCCCTGGAGGTGTGATCCATCACTCATTTCACAAGGGATTCCATGAGACTAGTTTCTCCTCCACCTTTGTAGATAGCCCAGGCAGGGTCCTACTCAAGAATGCCTCCCAGGTATCATTCCCTCTCCTCCCCCTTTCCCCTCAGCTTTAGTCTCATTTGTCCTGCACACTCACTTATCCCCATGCAGCAAAATTAGGAAATAAGCATGTAGAATCTTATGTAACCCTTTTCTGTCTGGTCTCTGCTCCTGAAGACCTTCCCTAGCACTAACCTTATATTTACCCAGTGATGAAGGAATGATTCATTACAGAAGGTTTTTAGTGTTAAAGAGACAAGAGAAGTAATTGATCCCTTATTCCTTTACTCAGACATACAGCTTACACATTGATGTTTGTACTTTTAATCTTTTTCCAACGCATATACATAGTTTTAAACAAATTATCATACTATATTCTGTATTATAACTTTCTCATTTAATATTATGCACATTTTCTCAGATGATTTTCAAGCACTATATAATAACTCATTGCATGATAGATAATTTTGATGTTACAATAAACAACAATAACTGATTTAATTGATTTCCCCATTTTTGAACATTTAGTGTTATTTATAGTTTTTCATCTGTATTGATATTTCTGTAACAAACATCCTTATCAATTAATCTTTGCACTAATCTCTGATCATTTCCACTGGTTAAATTCCAAGAAGCAGGATTGTTGTGTTAAACTATACATTTATTTTTAATGCTTTTTATTACATGTTCCCAATTTCCCCTCAAGAAAGATTATACTACTTACCCACCTGTGTCAACTTTCCATCATTGTAACAAAATACCTGAGCTAATCAATATATAGATAGAAAAGGTTTATTTTGGCTCATAATTCTGAAGGTTCCAGACTGCAATTCGTTGGCCTCATTTTTTTGAGCCTGTGAAGAGGTGGTACATAATGGTGGGAGCACATGACCGAACAAAACCACACACCCCATGGCCGAGAAGCAAAGTGATAAGGTGGAAGGGGCTAGAGACCCATTATTCCCTTCAAGGGCATGTCCCCAGTGACCCAAAGACCTCCCACCAGACCCCACCTCATAAAGGCTCCACTGCCTCCCAACAGTGCCACATTGGGAAATAAGCCTTTAAGGCATCGTCCCTTAGGAGACACTTTAGATCCAAACTCTAGCACCACTTCCACTTCCCAAAGCAGAGTGCCTAAGAAATAACTGCATCTTAACTGGAAACATTAAATGTGTATGTATCTCCGACATACCAGAGTTTAAATTTCAGTGGGTTTGTGAGCACTTGTCAAAAGGTAAGATGGAAAATTCAAAGAGAAACTAAGAATATATCCTGAGATCTTTATGAAAGATGCCACAACACTAACCCTATGATGGTTCTGTTAAACTGTTCATTGTTACTCACTCCGGACCTGCCCTCGTCACTCCACAGTTGTAGATGACAGTGGATATCACAAGGGAAAGGGAGACAAGGTTTAGCATATGAGCCTTTTTGGAGTAAGGAGTTGAACATGATCACTTCACATTTCAATTATGAGGACTTTATTTTAAATCTGGTTATAAATAATTTAATATGGAACCTCCTCAGAATTCAGAGAGAGATGACTGTGCAGGACCTAGTGTGGCTACCTGTGAAGTCTGTTGTATAAATGCCAGAAAGCAAGGCTCTTTCCAGAAAAGAACAACACACCTGCATGCCTCTCGTCCCTGCCAAGAGCCTCTTCCTTCTGCCTTCCTCAGGCCCTCTTTCTTCTCTCATCGACATTCACTTATCTTCAATGACATGTTGCTATTACCCAACTCTCTCTTCTGACCTCATTATGAACCCTGCCCATTACCATCCAGGTTAATCAACTCAGAGCTTAGGAGGAATGTTCCTAAGGTTGTTTTTGGAACCACTTCGGGCATGTTATCAACATCTCCACCCCTCGAAGACTTTTGCAATGGGTGTCCACATCTTGTTGATCTTCTTCAAGTATAGGCTGGTACTAAGGGACACAATTTGGATGTGCTAAGGTAAAGGAGAGAAGATATTTATGTGCAGTGTGTTTTAGGCTTGGTATGCTGAGCTTCCCTTTTTAGCTACTAAAGCAATAAGGCTGTAACATTTATGAATCCCTCGTTGATAATCAATTATCAATATTGAACCAAATTCTTCCTGCCACCTGCTATTGCTCAGAGATTTACAGAGGTCACCAATTGAATACAATGAGTTGATCAATGCCAGCCAAATCATCTCAGCCTGGTTTCACATCAAAGCCCAGACCATTGTGACCTAAAGACCCTGGGACACCCGGACAGATTGCAAATCCTCCAACCAAATATTGGGTTGCTGTTTGGCAAGACAATGATAGATCCGTTAGAACCAAATTCCCAAGTTTTACAAATAAAATCTCAGACTGCCTGAGGAAAATTCAGACTTCTTAAGGTGCTAGAAGATTCTATAGAAAAGACATGGACCAGGCCAGAGCCCTAAGCCAGAATGGTCTCAAGAATAAAAGTCAACTGGACTTTCACAAGACCTGTATTTTTCTTTTGTTTGACTTCTTTCCTTCTCTATATCCTTATAGTAAAATACTTCCTGGATAATTTTCTCCACAATTCATCCAGCCTTCCCTTGCTAATGTTAAAGAAAACCAGCCAGCCTTAGCAAAACAGAAGCTAAGTTTCATGGAGTCTGCCAGAAGATATTAACATCATCTCCACTGAGGAGCCAGGGAAGTAAGAGAGATCTGAGGATTCAACAGACCTTTGTTTGGATTTTTATTGCCCTTTGGCCTTTTTCCTTTTCACTCAGCTAACACATACTGAGAGTCTGCTATGTGCCAGGCACCATGTCAGGTGTGATGATATTGAAAAGCACATAAGCCATACAAAGTGAATGGTAAAATCATAAAGGAAGGCCCTTGGGGAAGGACTACGGGAGCCCAGGGAAGGAAGACCCGCCTCCCTGTGTTTTGCTCCCTCCTCTCCTTCATGTGGGCTGGGATTTATCTCAGTTGGAAGAGCACTGCTCTGCAGTCTCTGAGATCCTGGGTTCAATTCCCAGCACTGCAAAAATGGGAGAAGGATGTGGCAATCCATTCCCAAGGCAATCCCAAAGCAATCAGCCATTGAAAACCCTAAAGTGTCGCAATGAGTCAGACACGACTTGAAGGCACCAAACAACAACTCCTTCATGTTGCTGCCTTCTATTAGTGTGTATTTGTTGAGCTTAAAATTATCTGTCAAAAGCAAACACTAAACTGGGTTAATTCAGGAGAAAATACTTATTTTTCCCCTCTGCAACCAGACATCTTAATCTATATTTACATAAATTTAGCCTCAACACATCACTTTAAAATTTCTTTAGTTTGCCTTTCCATGCTCAGTCAACTGAATTCATCAAGCTATTTACTCTTATGAAGTACAATGCTTTCTTCTACAAAACACAAAGGACTTAGCAGCTTTTCCTATATGCTTTATGGGGTATTTCTAAGACTATCAGATGATACACTGTAGTTTTGAAGACAATATCCCAGTCTTGTAAAATATGGGTCTCTTAAAGTCTTTGCTCAATACTGCCCTGCTCCTCGCTAGAATGCAGTTCCTCCACATATTAGTCATTGTGTTTCAATGAGCAAACCATTTTGTAGGAGCAAGTTGGGGTGGCATCAGTCTTTGGGTTTACAGTATTGAAGTTGTTTATTCTTTCCATGGGGAAAAGAGCAACTGTCAAGGTTTCCCAGTAAAATGTTCAGCCTGTGAGAAGGAAGATTACTTGCTATGTCTCTACTTCCTTTAGTTCAGTGAGCTTCCACAACAGCTCCCCTGTAGCTTCCTTCACATGACAGTATCTGCTCCTTTCCATACCCCACTCCTACCCTGGAAAACCACAAATGTCCCAGAAACACAGGTGAGCCTAGAAGCAGATCTGCACACTGTGCTGGTGGAGAAGGTCAGCGAGGGCCCAACCTACACGTTCACTGCAGGAGATTCAGAATGGCTGGATACAACACACTTCTACAAGCCAGGACCAGGCCCATGAGAGATGCTGTCTCAGGACCACTTGTTGTCCCTGCCCAAGCCCTGGGCCTCCTTGGAGACCCCCAGGAACATGTTGAGAATAGAAGTGATGGTGTCTCAGACATGCTCCTCGGTCTGACCCGTGAGAAGCCTGCTGTGATGAGTCACGCTGGATGTCGCTTCCCTGGGTGCCCAGGTATCTGGCTACACATTACTCTGGAAATTCCTGTGGAGATGTTTTTGGATGAGATTCACATTTAAATCAGTGGACTCTGATTGTCCTCAATAATGTGGGTGCTCCTCCAATCAGTTGAAGGCCTTCATAGGACAAAGACGGGCCTACTCTGAGCAAGAAGGAATTTGCTCAACAATTGGCCTTCAGACTTGACCTGCAGCGCGAACTCTTTCCTAGGTCTCCACCCTGCTCCACTCTGCAGATTTTAGACTTGACAACCTCCGGGTTAAAAATCTCTCTCTCTTTCTCTCTCTCTCTCTCTCTCTCTCTCTCCATACACACACACACACACACACACACACACACACACACACACACACACATACACACACGTATGTCCTACTGATTCTGTTTCTCTGGATAACTATGACTAATAAATCTGTTTTGCAACTTTCAGTGGAGGATATTTTGAAATTGAAAGAACAAGGCTGCCTTTTTGAGGTCCAAGTAAGAGCTGCTGTTCTCAGAAGAAATCTCAGGATTAAGGACTAAAGCAAGATGGAATTAGGCTCCTTTCCCCAAAAAAGAGAATGATCATGCATAGGTCAGACCCTGTCAATGGCTACACATAGATTAAATGTCTGAGCAATCCTATCAGACACTAAGCACCCTGCTTGTCAATGACTTGTATGTGGTTTACTTCCACAAAAACTGGTGTTGAAAGTTGGTCACCAATGTGTTATTTTGAGAGATGGTGGGCTCTAGGCCAGGCATGGTGGCGCACGCCTGTAATCCCAGCAACTCGGGAGGCAGAGGCAGGAGGATCACAAGTTCAAGACCAGAGGCAATCAGCATAATTTAGCAACACCCTGTCTCAAAAAGTGAAAACAAATGGGCTGAGGGTGCAGCTCAGTGGTACAGCACTTGCAAAGCATGCAAGCACGAGGCCCTGGGTTCAACCCCCCAGTACCAAAAGAAAGAAAAAAAAGAAAGAAAGAAAGAAAGAGAGAGATGGTGGGCTTTTTCTGAAGCATTTGGATCATGTAGGATGAGCCCTCATGAAGGGACTCATGTAGTTCCTGCAAGAGTAGGTTAGTTCCCACAACAGCAGGATATTATTAAGCAAGTTCAGATTCCTCAATTTTCACTTACTTCCTCTCTTGCCATGTGGCCTCTTCTGCTTTAAGGCCCTCACCAGAAACTGAGTAAATGCTGGCACCATGTTCTTGTACTTCCAGAATGATGAGATAGATAAACTTCTTTTCTTTATAAATTACTACATCTCAGGTATTTTGTTATAGCAACAGAAAATGGACTAAGACACTGCTTAATCTATCACTGAAGTAAAGCAAGTAGACTGAGCATAATGGGAGAGAAACATAGATAAATAAATCATAGCTGACCATAAAACTAGATGTTTGTGCTCCCTACCACCACCAATTTATGTGTTGAAACTCTAATCCCAGTAGGATGGCATTAGAATGTAAAAACCTTGGGAGCTTGTTAGGTCGTGACTGGGGAGCCATCATGAATGAAATTAGTGCCCTCATAAGAAAGGTCCAGGTGGCTAGCTTTGCTTCCTTCATATGAGGACACATCAAGAAGAAGCCCACTATCAACCAAGAAAAGGGTCCTCTGCCAGGCATGCTTGTGCACATCTGTAATCCCAGCACTCCAGGGGTGGAGGCAGGAAGATTGTAAATTGCCGAGAGCCAAGACCATAAGTAACCTTTTACAAGATACCCTGATGAAAAGGTGCAGGGTGTGGTGAAACTAGCAGATGTTGAGCCACAGGGCATTGTGACCTTTGAATTGAAATTACCATCTGAAAGCGGTTGTCAGGGTTACAGGAAGAACTGAAGACTTCTGAAAAGCCCCTGGCCCTTGTGACATTTTTGCCCCACCCCTCTCCCTCCATGTGTATATAAACTACAGCAAAAATTAAAGACTTTGGAGCTTGATCAGACAGCCTGTCTTGCTCTCATCCTTTGTGTCTCTTGTCTCTCTCATTCATTCGCCCCCTACTCTAGGTCCCTGTTGAAAAACCCCGCGGGTGGGGGCAGTAAGTTCAAGACCAGCCTGGGCAATACAGCAAGGCAATGTCTCAAAAACTGACAAACAAGCAAAAAGTCCTCACCAGAACTTAACCTGCCGACACCTTGATTTCAGACTTTCAGCCTCCAGACAAGACACTGAGCAACAAAAACACACAAAAAAAGGTTTGTCATTTAAACCATTCAGTCTGTGATGATTTGTCTTAGCAGCCTGAACTAACACAGGAGCTATACATTTACCTAGTTCCTGAACAACATTTAGCATTAAAAAACAAAAAACAAAACAAAACAAAAACCCTAAGTGCATAAAGGTATTTGTCCCATCCTGGAAGCAGTAAGGGCACTGAGGAAGGATTCCTTTTCCCCCTGACATCCCACACAGCAGCTATTGATGACTGTTTAACAGCAAGAATACAGTTCCCTTCAGAATCTTTAAAAGCAAAACCAGCTGAACTGTAAACATGCCCAACATCTCCTTGGTCTTACTGGACAAATAAGCAAAGTATGCCATCAGGGCCATTACAATTTTACTCTGGAAATAAGAGATGAAGTGAGAAATCACTTGGTTCCAAGATCTAACTTCAAGCTCAAGACATGAAGAGTATAGAACAGATGCCCTTTAGAACTGCCAGTCACGTGTCCAAGGTCTTCACCCCCTCCACAGGGACAACCATATCCCACATGGTTCAATCAAAAATATAGCTACACTTCATTTTTCCCCCTAGTTTTACTGATATATAATTGACAAATTAAAATGGTATCTATTTAAGGTATTTGTTGTTGTTGTTGATGTTTGGTCCCATTGAATTGGGTCCGACTCATAGTAACTCTATGTTCAACAGAATGAATTACTTCCCAACACTGTACCATGCCTGGGTTTGTGCTATGTCAGTGCTTCTCTGCTATTCATATTTCAAAAGTGAAGGCCAACGTTCACTGCAGCATTATTTACAATGGTGAAGATATTTAAACAACCTGAATGTTCATAAATACATGAATGGATAAAGAAAATGTGGCATATATACACAAGGGAATATTATTTAGCCTTTTAAAAGAAGGGTTTTTAATGGCAGATTGTTTTGGGAGTAGGCTGACAGGTCCTTCCATTTTTGCATAGCTGTGGATCAAACCCAGGGCCTCAGGGAGTGCAAAGCAACACTCTACCAACTGAGCTAAACTTCAGCCCATATTTAAAGTATAGAATGTGATTTATGAATACATTGTGAAATGATTACCATAATCTAATCTAATTAATATATCCATCACCTCATATACTTACATTTCTATGAGAACTACTAAGATTTTATCAACAAATTTCATGCGTACAATATGGAATCACTAACTATAGTTACCATGCTGTACATTATTGTTGTTAGGTGCCATTGAATCAGGGCTGATTCATAGTAACCATATGTACAAAAGAATGAAACATTCCCCGACACTGTGCTGTGTTCAGCACTATATCTGACTCTATATCTATCTCTGAAATTCATAGGGTTTACAGTGGCTGATTCTTTTGGGATTATTTATGGGCTGCCAGGTCCTTCTCCCAAGTCTGCAGCACCTGGTGTTCCCAGTACTAACCAGGTCCAACCCTGCTTAGTTTCTGAGATCTGACAGGATCCATCCCCATGGTGGTACGGGTGCAGGATCCTTCTTTTTAAAGGCTGAATAATATTCCATTGTGTATATGCACTACATTTTCTTTATTCATTCATCTAATATGCACATTCAGGTTGTTTAAATATCTTCACTATTGTAAATAATGCTGCAGTGAGCATTGGCCTGCACTTTTAAAATAGATTTTCATATAAAAACATCATTCAGATAAGCAAAAGGCACAAAACTGAATAATACATTTCTCCACTCAGCAATAACCCCATTAACAATTTATGTCTAACCTTCCAGACTTTTCTACCACTACCACCCTCACACAAGTTAGTTTTAGTTTCTTTCTTCCTAAATAATTGTTCCAAAAAGGTTTTAAAGAATTTTGGATACTTTCATCTTTCTAAGCCTCTCTATTCACCATTTATAAAATGAAAATGGTGTTAATACTTATCTGAGCTGGGCACAGTGATGTGCACTTTTACTTCCAGCTACTTGGGAAGCTGAGGCAGGAAGACTGCTTGAGCCTAGGAGTTTGAGCCCAGCCTGGGCAACAAAGAGCTCCATCTCATAAATATATAAATAAAAAGGACAAAAGCCTGCAAAGGGGATGCAAGACAGCAGCCACCACAGGACCAGAAGGAAGAGTGCTTCACAATTTCCAACTAATAAAGGAACTCAAAGAAGAACATAAAGGAAAGCCGGGCACAGTGGTGCACGCCTGTAATCCTAGCCGCTGGGCAGGCGGGGGCAGGAGGATCGCGAGTTCAAGACCAGAGGCAGTCTGCATAATTTAGTGAGACCCTGTCTCAAAAAGTAAAAAAATGGGCTGGGTGTGCAGCTCAGTGGTCCAGCACTTGCACAGCATGCAAGCTCAAGGCCCTGGGTTCAACCCCCAGTACAGAAAAAGAA
>VMDO01008768.1:0-81771 GCA_007922755.1 Pedetes capensis
AATATAGAATACACCCATATATTCAATGAATCTTACTAGCGTAATAGTAAGAGCTACATTGGTGTGGGTCCTATGGTGCCTTGGCTAAGTAGGGAATAACTCTGTGGGTAGTGCAAGACTGGAAAGGCTTAGAAAGGTCCTGAAAGTGACAGCATATAAGTCAGGGCGAGAGGAGGAAAGCAGAATAAGCATATGGGCAGTGAAAATAAAAATTTTGATACATAATTTCCTGTATATAAATGGCTAAATGTTCAGAGGCCAAAGTTAATACTTTCCTTTTAATTGTAGCAACCTTTTCAGTGAATATAGATAACGTATGTTAATCATAAAATCCATCTAATTATCGAAAATACATTTTGACTGTACCTAAAATATCTTTCATCAAGACGTATTGTGCTGGGCATGGTAGCGCACGCCTGTAATCCCAGGGGAGGCGGAGGTGGGAGGATCTTAAGTTCGAGACCAGAGGTAGTCTGCGTAACTTAGTGAGACCCTCTCTGAAAAAGTAAAAAAATGGGCTGGGGGCACAGCTCAGTGGTCCAGCCCTTGCAAAGCATGCAGGTGCGAGGCCCTGGGTTCAACCCTAGTACCAAAAACAAACAAACAAACAAAAAATCTTTCATCAAGCATCAGAAATGTAGGCAATTTGAAAGTTACTATAAATTATCAATGGAATCAATAAAAAAATGAACTACTATATGGAGGAAAAGAAGTTATAGGGCTATAGATATTAAGAGAAAAATGAACAGGAAACATCTTACACTTACAGAATTATATTAAAAATATATAAGTAATGTTTATATTTTACTTTATTATAAATGTAAGATACATCAAATACAGATATGTTAAAATACATAATTTTTATTTTCAATGAACCCCACTGTTATCTCGAAATACAACTGCTAATTTATATTCAAAATGTGTGAGGATAGAAACATTTTAAATTTTCAGTTAAATACAATCACTAAAAGTGAAAATAAACTTGTGAGTCAAACACTGATGAAAAGATTCTCTGATGGTAAATTATAGAACAGAGCTTACAGCGGATTCATTCTATTTATTCTATTCCTGATCCTTTTATATATGTGATAGCCCAGGGAGTTCTCATATTTATTGCTTCCCTAATGACTCCCAGATCTATTTTCAGCATAGATCTCTTTTCTGACACAAGTGCTTGTATCCAATGATCTCTAGAAGGCATTAGACGTTCCAAAGGTACCTCAAATCAAACATGTCCAAGCAAGTAATATCATACCTGTTACTCCCACCCCAGTAGAAACCCTGCATTTTACCCTATTATTCTTATTTTCCCAAATACTATTTCCATACTCCCAGCTGCCCAGGCCAGAAACTTGGGAATATCTTAAACTCCTGCTTCTTGCTGTCCATATTGTAAAATAAATCACCAAATATGGGGGAATCTACTTTCTAAATTAATATTTCTTGAATGTATTCCTGTGCTCTCTATACTGTCCTAGATCAGGTCTTAATCATTCTTTCCCAGATGACTGCAACTATTTCATAAAGTCTATTCTTCACTGTACTGTTGTAAAGGGTATGATGGCATAAATTCCCAACTGAAAACTGGTGTACAACTCTCCCTGCCTCCCCATATTTCTCAAGGAGCAAAAATCCAGATCGATTAGTATGGCACAAATACCCTTAGTCTTTCTGTCTGTCTACTGATACATCACATCACATCATTTGTAATGGCAAGGGCTGGAGTCAAAAATACAGCATTTGGTACTTGCTAAGCAGAGTAGTCTACAAGCAACACCCACAGACGCAGCAGTCAAGAAAGCAAAAGACACATTGCATTGGGAAAAGCTATTGCAAAAGACCTTTTTAAAGTGTTGAAAAGTACAAATATTACACTGAAGATGATGGTGTGCCTGACTCATGCCATGGTATTTTCAGTCGCATCATATGCTTGTGAAAGCTGGATGTTGAATAAGGGAGGCAGGAGATTTTATGCTTCTGAGTTATGATGCCAGAGACGAATATTGAATGTATCATGGACTGACAAAAGAACCAACAGATCCGTATTAAAAAAAGTACAACCAGAGTACTCCTTGGCAGCAAGAATGGCTAGACTGCATCTTATGTGTTTTGGACATGTTGTCAGGAGGGACTAGTCCCTGGAAAAGGACATCGTGTTTGGGAGAGTGGCGAGTCTATGAAAAAAAGAAAGAGCCTCAACTAGATGCACAGTGGCTGCAACAATGGGCTTAAACATAAAAAAGAGCGTGTGCATGGCACAATGTCAGGCAGCGTTTCCTTCTGTTGTACACAGGGTTGCTATGAGTCAGACTGAACTTGACAGCACCTAACAACAACAATAAGCAAAGCAGGGAATGTGGTTTTAACCAAATCATGGGTCCTAGGGGCAAAAAGCAAAAGCTCAGGGACTAAACCTATGCTTGAGAATGTGAGACACTCCCAATGGCTACTCTCTAACTAGAAGACATGCAAGGAAACTTGCCCATCTAGAACCCTGGCACTGAATGGAAAAAGATCACTTGGTCTTTGAGAACCTGAAGTCATGTGTTATCCCCACATAAACCCATAGCTTAAATTTGCATTACCTTATAGTCTACCAAAATCTTAAACCAAAAACAAATAACTCAGGTTCCCCTCTGCTATACATAAATTATATGGTGATAAAAGGTGGGGGAGGGAGAAAGCTAAAGATTTTTAAAAATGTAGCCGGGCATGGTGGCACACACCTGTAATTCCAGTGGCTTGGGAGGCGGAGGCAGGAGGATCACAAGTTCGAGACCAGAGATGGTCTGGGTAATTTAACGAGACCCTGTCTCAAAGAAGTAAAAAAAAAAAAAAAGAAAAAAGGGCTGGGGGTGCAGCTCAGTGGTCCAGCACTTGCAGAGCATGTAAGCGCAAGGCCCTGGTCAACCCCCAATACCACAAAAAATAAATAAATAAAATTTTAAAAATGTATCGAATAATTTAAATTAGTTAGATATAAATTCTAATGAATTAAAAAGTTAGACAACTGGGGGAATCTGAACACTGGATATTTGATGATATTAAGGAATTATTATTTTAAGGTGTACTAATGGCATTATATGGGAGGACATGGCAATCCACTCCCAAGGCAATCTCAAAACAATCAGTCATTGAAAACCCTATGAGGGTCACTATGAGTCAGATATAACTCGACGGCACCAAACAACATAACAACAATGGCATTATGGTTCCCCCCCCTCTTTTTTTTTTTTTCCAAGACAGCCTAGGCTTGCAATCTTTCCTGCCCCAGTCTCCTGCTAGCTGGGATTACAAAAATGCACCACTATGTCTGGTCACATTATGATTGTGGTTTTCAAAAAGTCTTTTATATATATGGAGAAATGTTACTGGGTAAAATTATATAGTAACTGGGATTCACATCCAAATGATCTGAAATGGAGGTAGTGAGTGGGAATCTAGATGAAATAAAAGACTGGCCACGAACTGATCATAGCCATACTGCCCTAGCATTTGATATCATCAGATCTCAGAAGCTAAGCAGGCTTGGGTCTGGTTAGTACTTAGATAGGAAACGACCTGGGAATACCAGGTGCTGTAGGCTTGGAAGGACCCGGCAGGCCACTCCTGAAACAGTCAGTCATTGAAAGCCCTATGACTAGCAGAGAAGCACTGACAATAGTGGTGGGCATGGCAAAGTGTTGGGTAGTGTTTCCTTTTGTTGTACATAGGGTCACTATGAGTGGGACCCAATTTGATGGCACCTAACAACAACAACAACATGAGCTCTTCATTGTTGTACCTGGATGACAGGAACATCTAGGTTCATTATACTAATGAAAGTACAGGAAAAGAGGAAACAGTGCTTAGTTCATTTTATGAGGCTAGCATAACCAGAAATAGGGAGTAAAAAGAGAAAAATGATGGGTAAATAGCAACAATATTCAGATGCCCAAATCCTAAACAAAATATTAGCAACTGAATCCACCAATATATAAAAAATTAATGCATCATAGTTGATAGAGTGGTGCTCTGTGCTCTCTGAGGCCCTGGGTTTGATCCCCAGAGCTGCAAAAATTGGAGAAGGACCTGGCAGCCCATTCCCAAAACAATCTCAAAAAACAATCAGGCATCGGAAACTCTGTGAATAGCAGAGAAGCACTGACATAGTGCCAGGGATGGCACATTGTTGGGGAGTGTTTGGTTCTGTTGTAAATAGGGTTGCTATGAGTCAGACCCATTGCAATGGCACCTAACAACAACAATAACAACTACAACGTTTTGTTCATACTAAAGACCAAAGTTGGTTTAATGCTAGAAAAGTGTAATTCTCTATACTAACAGGTTAAAAGAGAAAACTTTTGTATTCCGAGAGATGCAAAAAACACTGGATAAAATTATCCTTTCATGAGAAAGTAAAACAAAAACAAAAAACAGAAACTACCTTTTAGCACACTAGGAATACAAGAGATCTTCAAATGTTAAAAGGATTCACCAAGAACTTATAGCTGAGGTCAGAAAATTACAGCCTGGAGGACAAATCTGATCCACTGTTGTTTTCAGTTAAGTTTTTTTGGAACTCAGCTAAGATAACTTATTTGTATATTATATATGGTTGCTTTCTCCTGCAGCTGTGCCACTATGGCATCTGATCCCATAAGATCTCAGAAGCTAAGCAGGGTCAGGTTTGCTTAGTACTTGGATGGGAGACTGCCTGAGAACACCAGGTGCTGTAGGCTTGGAGGAAGGACCTAGAAACCCACTCCTCCCCACCACAAAAAAAGCCTCTGAAAACCCTATGGATAGGAGAAAAGCACTAACAATACTGTTTTGCCTATTGTACGTAGGGTCACCATGAGTCAGCCATCAACTCGACGGCATCTAACAATAATAATAGTTGCTTTTCAAGAGCAGGATAGTTGTGACAGAGGCTGTGCTGCCTGAAAAGCCTAAAATATTAATCATACCTTTTTTTCCCCATAGTACTTCGGGGTTGAACTCAGGGCCTTACACATGCTAGGCAAGTGCTCTATCAATGAGTTGTGCACCCAGCCCCATTTTTATTTTTTTATTTTGAGACAGGGCCTCTCTTAAGTTGCCTAGGCTGCATCTGGCCTTAAATCTGTGATCCTCCTACCTCAGCCTCCTGTATCAGTGGGATTACAGGCATGTGCCACAGCACCTGGCAACCATCTGGCTCTTGATGGCAAAAGTCTAACTTTAATCTACTGCAGAATGTTACCCAAGAGTTAGGTTGTACCATTAATGAAGTACTTTAGAAACATTTGCTTTTAAAAAGTAAAAGCATGATCTTACCTTTTGTAGGGTGTTAAAAAATGACTTGGAATTAATTTTAGAATTGGCCTGCATTGCAGTTTTAGTTAATTTAAACTCTTTTTCACATCGTGCTAATTCCTTTTTGAGTTTCTCTCTTCGTTGCTGGTCTGCATCTAAGGGGGAAAACAAACCTTTTAAAATATGCAACAAAAAATTAATTTCTTAGTGTTGTTAGACTAACAGAACATTTTCTTGCTAAAAGCATTCACACTAAGATATGTACCTAAAACCCACACACATTTCATAAAGGGCTGGGGTTTTAGTTCAGTTGGTAGAGTGCTGCTCTGCACTCTCCGAGGACCTGGTTCAACCCACAGCATCATAAAAATGGGAGAAGGATGTGGCAATCCACTCTGAAAGCAATCCCAAAACAATTAGCCAATGAAAACCCCACTGTTGGTGGGGAACAGAGTAATAAATCATTTGCTATATCCATTATGCAACTATTAAATCAATTTTGTTTACAGATTCATCACCTTACATATTTTACAGAACTGTATGAACTAAAGAAGGAAAAAAGTAGGAACTTTAATTACTATGTAACGAGAATTGTATGTAATCATGGGTTAGAGTCATTGAATTTTTTCCCTTCTTTTATTCCTGTATTCATATAGTTGCATCCTGTACTTAGGGCTTTTCCTCTCCCTCTTTACCCCCTGACAGGTTTCCCCTCCCCTAATCCCCACTCAGACATGTTGATCCCTTCACCACTACAATCAGTATATTCCATTCTTAGATAAGTATGAGTGTCCATTTTTATGTATCTATGTATATAAAGGCCTGCAGCCATACCCCTGTGGCACGTGAGCCCATTAGATCTCAGAAGCTAAGCAGGGTCAGGCCTGGTTAGTCCTTGGATGGGAGACTGCCTGGGAACACCAGGTGCTGCAGGCTTGGGAGATGGACCCGGCAACCCACTTCCCCCCACCCCGCAAAAAAATCAATCCACCATTGAAAACCCTATGAACAGCAGAGAAGCACTGACAATAGTGTTTCGTCTGTTGTACGTAGGGTCGCTGTGAGTTGGATACCGACTTGACAGCACCTAACAACAACAACAACAACAACAACAACATACATATAAAATTTTGTTTTTCTTTAAGTTAGACTTAGCTCTCACATATGACTAAGAACATATGGGATTTGTCTTTTTATGTTTGGGTTAATTTGCTTAAATTGGTGTTCTCCAGTTCCATCGATTTTCCTGCAAATGACAAAATTTCCTTCTTCTTTACTGCTCAGCAATACAATTATTGTGTATATATACCACAGATTTTCAATCCACTCCTCTGTTGATGGATATCTTGGTTGATTCCATACCCTTGCAACTGTGAAGTGTGCTGCATTAAATATGGAAGTGCGGGTGTCCCTGTGATATGATCACTTATCCTTTGGATATATTCCCAAGAGTGGTATAGCTGCGTCACATGGTAGTTCTAGTCTTAGTTTTCTAAGGCACTTTCATATTGATTTCCAAAGTGTATGAACTAATTTACAGTCCCAGTAGCAGTGTAAAAGGGTTCCTTTTTCTCTGCATCCTTGCCAGAATTTGTTATTGTTTTGTTAATCTTGGCCATTTTTACTGGAGTGAGATGGAATCTCAGTGTTGTTTTGATTTGCATTTTCCTAAAAGCTAGGTTTGTGACTAAACATTAACAAAACAAAAATCCTTACAACTGAGTCAGTATGCAACTTCACAATAAATGGAGAAAAGATTGAGGTTGTTCATGATTTTGCTTTACTTGGTTCTACAATGAACACCCACAGAAGCAGCAGTCAAGAAATCAAAAGACGCATTGCTTTGGGAAAAGCTGTGGCAAAAGATCTCTTTAGAGTATTGAAAAGTAAAGAGGTCATATTGAAGACCAAGGTGCACCTTATTCATGTCATGGTATTTTCAGTCGCATCATATGTTTGTGAAAGCTGGACATTGAACAAGGGAGACAGGAGAAGAATTGATGCTTTTGAATTATGGTGCTAGAGACAATTATTGAATATACCATGGACTGCCAAAAGAACCAGCAGACCCGTCCTAAAAGAAGTACAACCAGAGTGCTCCTTGGAAGTAAGGATGGCTAGACTGCATCTTACATATTTTGGAGATGTAGTGAGGAGGGATCAATCCCTGGAGAAGGATGTCATGTTTGGGAGAGTGGTAGGTCAGCCAAAAAAAGGAAAACCCTCCACCAGATGGATTGACATAGTGTCTGCAACAATGGGCTTAAACATAAATAAGATCATGTGCCTGGCACAGAATCGGGCAGTGTTTTGTTCTGCTGTACAGAGGGTTACTATGAGTCAGACTTGACGGCACCTAACAACAGCAGCAACAATGTCAAGGTAGCCTGTAGCCATACCACTGTGGCATCCGATCTCTCTGAAGCTAAGCAGGGTCAGACCTGGTTAGTACTTGGATGGGAGACCATCTGGGAACACCAAGTGCTGTAGGCTTGAGAGAAGGACCCAGCAGCCCACTCCCCCCAGTCTACCCCCAAAAAACAATCTATTAAAAACCCTATGAATAGCAGAGAAACACTGACAATAGTGTTTTACCTGTTGTCACTATGAGTCAGACACCAACTCGATGGCACCCACCAACAACGGCTAGGTATATTGAGGATTTTTTTCATGTGTTTATTGGCCATTCATATTTCATCTTTTGAGAACTAACTGTTCAGTTCCACTGCCCACTTATTTATTGGGTTATTATTTTGGTGTTTGATTTCTTAAGTTCTTTGTATATTCTAGAAATTAGTCCTCTGTCAGATGTGTAGGATGCAGAGATTTTCTCCCATTCTGTGGGCTCTTCCTTTACTCATTTAGCTGTTCTCTTTGTTGTACAGAAGCTTTTTAGTTTTTTGTAATCCCTTTTGTTGATTCTTGCTGCGATTTCTTGGGCAACTGCAGTCTTTTTTTTTTTATTGGAATTTTTTAATGTACACCTTAATGTGATTCATTCTGACATGCTTTTCATTGTGGCATTTCCATATATGCATTTTGATGTACATTATTCATATAGGTGCCCCCTTACCCTCTTGTATGCTTCCCCCCCTCACCCTCCCCATCTAAGTCTTCTCTATCATTTACTTGGTAATATTTTTCTATATGTCCTTGGGTTCCAGTTCTGATTAAGATAGAAACTTGTCCTGTAGTGAACTTTGTTTTTATCTTTTCAGAACAATTGCATGCATTTTCTAGACCATTTATATTGACACCATTCTTGGCTTTTTTTTTTTTTCCATTTTATTTTGATCCAACCTTTGAATAAGAAGTACTTGCCTATGCCTATGTGTTGGAGCATGTTCCCTATATTTTCTTCTAGTAGTTTTAAAGTTTCCAGTTTTATGTTGAGGTCTCTGATCCATTTTGAGTTAACTCTCATACAGATTGAGATATTGGTCTATTTTCATTCTTATGTGTATGGATATCCAATTTTCCCAGCACTATTTTTTGAAAAGGCTATCTTTTCTTCAATGTATGTCAAAGATCAGGTGGCTGTAGTTGTGTGGGTGTATCTCTGGGTCTTTAATTCTATTCCATTAATCTTCATGACTACTCTTGTGCCAGTACGAAGCTGTTTTTGCCACTATGGCCCTGTAGTATAGTTTTAAGTCAGGTATTGTCATACCTCCTGCACTGTTTTTACTGCTTAGGATTCTTTTGGCTATATGTGGTCCATATGAATCTTAAGATTGCCTCTTCTATTTCTTCAAAGTATGTTAGTGGAATTTTGATGGGGACTGCATTGAATCTATAAATCACTCTGGTAGTATAGTCATTTTCACAGTATTAATTCTTCTAATCCATGAGCAAGGGAAGTCCTTCAACCTAGTATTTTCTGCTATTTTTCTTTAATGTTTTTAAGTTTGTATTACAGAGGTCTTTTGGGTCTTTGGTTGGATTGATTTCTAAATATTTAATTTTTTGGTGGGCTACTATGAATGGGATTGTTGTCTTGATTTCCTTCTCTTCCTGTAAGCTACTGGTGTGAAAGAAGGCTATTGATTTTTGAGTATTAATTTTGTATCCTGCTACTTTGCGGAAGGAGCTAATTGGCACTAAGCATTTTCTAGTGAAATTTTTAGGGCCCTTTAGGTATAGGATCATGTCACCTGCAAAGAAGGATAGTTTGATCTCTTCTTTCTGTATTTATATTCCTTTAATTTCTCCTGCCTGATTGCTCTGGCTAGGACTTCAGTCATAATATTAAGTAGGAGGAGAGAGTGGACATCCTGATCTTAGAGGGAACGCTTTCAATTTTCCCCATTTAATGTCATGTTTGCTATAGGTTTGTCATAGTCTTTATGATGTTAAGTTCCTTCTATACCCAATTTCTTCAGGATTTTTATCATGAAGGGACACTGAACTTTGTCAAAGGCCTTTTCAGCATCAATTGAGATTATCAGGTGATTTTTGTCTATAAAACTTGATATGTTGAATTATACTGATTGATTTACATATGCTGAACATGACTGTGGTGTATAATCTTTTTAATGTGTTGCTGTATTTGGTTAGCCAGAATTTTATTGAGGATTTTTGTATCAATGTTCATCAGGGAAATTGGTCTATGGTTCTCTTTCTTTGTGGTATCTTCACCTGGTTTTGGTATCAGGGTGATACTGGCTTTGTAGAATGAATTTAGAAGTATTCCTTCCTTTTTTATTTTATGAAATAATTTAAGGGGAATAGGTATTAATTTTTCTTTGAACGTCTGATAGAATTCAGCTGTGAACTCATCAGGCCTTGGACTTTTCTTTGTTGGGGGGTTTTTTTATTACTGCCTTATCTCGATGGTCTATTTAATTTACTATAGTCTATTTAATTTACCTATGGTCTATTTAATTTACTTATGTCCTCAGGATTTAGTTATGGTAAGTCACATGTGTTAAGCAATTTATTCATTTTTTCTTTATTTTCATTTTAGGGGAGCAAAATTTCTCTAAGTAGTCTCTGATGATCTTTGAAATTTCACTGGTATTTGTGGTTATGTCCTCTTCTCATCTCTGATTTTATTAATTTGGGCTGGCGCTCTCTCTCTCTCTCTCTCTCTCTCTCTCTCTCTCTCTGAGTATGGCTGAGGGAGTGTCAATTTTGTTAATCTTTGTTAATCTAGCTTTTAGTTTCATTATTTTTTTGTTTTGTCCTTTTAGTCTCAGTTTTGTTAATTTCTGCCTTGATCTTATTTCTATCTCCGTACTCCTTTTAGGGCTGGCTTCTGGTTGGCTTTCTAGTACCCTGAAGTGTATCTTTAAGTTATTTAACTGGGCCTTCTCTAACTTAGTGATGAAGGCACTCATGGTTATGCACTTCTCTCTTAGAATTGCCTTTGCTATATCCCACAGATTTGGGTAGGATGTGCTTTCATCCTCATTTGATTGTAAGAACTTTTTAATTTCCTTTCTGATTTTTTCAATGACAAACTGATAATTGAGAACTGTGTTACTTAGCCTTCATGTATTTGTAATATTTTTTAAGTTTTTCTTGCTTTTGAGTTCTAGTTTTATTCCACTGTGATCTGTTAAGGTACAGGAAATGATTTCAATTTCTCTTGCTCTCTTTTTTTTGTATTTGTTGAGGCCATTTTTGTGGACTAAAATGTGATCTACTTTAGATAAAGGTCTGTGTAGTGCTGAGAGGAATGTGCATTCTGCCTCTGATGGAGTATTCTGTAAACATCTGTAAGGTCCAGTTGGTCTGTGGTGTTAAGCCTCTAATGTTTTTTGATAGAGGCCATTCATCAGAAAAGTAGTTTTAGGTCAGTGTGCTCTAAGCCACCAGGCATACACTTATAAATCAAAGGTTTATCATGGTGTAAGATTGAAAATGACAAAATGAAACCTAGCCAAATTTCAAGACTAAATAGAAGGCTGACAATCAGTAAGATGACTTGTATTTTCATGAAAATTAAAAATCTAACCATCTTTTTATTGGAATCTATCCTGGCTTAGCCTGTAGCCATAGCACTGTGGTGTCCAATCCCATCAGATCTCGGAAGCTAAGCAGGGTCAGGCCTGGTTAGTATTTGGATGGGAGATTGCCTGGGAACATCAGATACTGTAGGCTTGGGAGAAGGACCTGGCAACCCACTCCCCAAAAAAAACCGCCATTGAAAGCCTCATGAATAGCAGAGAAGCAGTAACAATACTGTTTTGCCTGTTGTACATAGGGTCGCTATGAGTCCAATACTGACTCGATGGCACCTAACAATAACAATCCTGACTTAATGGCCAAAATAATTTCTAGTTTAACGGTATCCTGATTTGAATCAGAAATTCTGCATAAAAATTTCTCTAAGCTTAAAAAACTAAGATAATTTATATGCATATTTAAGGTTTCAAATATAAGGTTTCAAATATAAATTAAGGTTTCAAATATAAGAAGAATTATAAAACCAGGCATGGTGGTGGACACCTGTAATCCCACCCACTTGAGAGGTACATGCAGGAGGATCACAACTTTGAGGCCAGAGGCAGCCTGTGTAACTTTGCAAGACCCTGACTAAAAATTAAAATAATGGGCTGGGTGGTAAAACTCAGTGCTGGACCACCTGCAAGGTATGCACAAGACCCTGGGTTCAGTCCCTCAATACACAAAAAAGGGCAGGGGGAGGAGGATTATAAGGATGCTAAAGAAAACATGTTTATCTTTCACTTAAAATTTACACTGAGGGCTGGGGATATGGTTCAGTGGGAGAATGCTGTCCCAGCATATGGGAGGCCCTGGGTATGATGCCCAGCACCACAGAGGAGGAAAAATGTAGACTTAAGTATTACTTTCAGCTTTTTCTATTCTTAAATACTTATTTATTGCATGTATTAAGTAAATTATGTAACTGGAACTTTGTTATCTTACTCACAGGTTAAACAGGTGGGTAAAAAATTATGAGAGGGTTCAGACACAATCATTACAAAAATGTTCTTCTGCACTACCTTTACTTTCACTAGAGCAGTATTATGGTTTGGATCTAAATGTCCCCCAAAGGTCATGTGTTTGAATACTTGGTCCCCAGCTGGTGGCGCTGTCCCAGAAGGTTACTGTACGACCCAGTGATTCCACTCCCAGGTTAGACCCAAGAGAAATGAAAAACATATGTTCACACAAAGGACTGGTACATGAATGTTCATAACAGCACTATTCAAAAAAACCCAGAAGCAACGCAAATATCCATGAACTGATGAAACACAAACAAAATATGTATCTAATGGGTAGTAAATACAGGGTATGATATGGATGACTCTCAAAAACATTATGTGAACTGAAAAGTCTCATGACAAAAGACCACAGAAATGATTACATACATAGGAAATAATCAGAAAGGCAAATCTATAAAGAAACATTAACGGATACCTAAATGGCAGAATGTAAGATAGTTGATGCCTGAGACAAGGGGTGGGAACAGGATGTGGCTGTGAATGGGCACAAGGGATCATTCTGGTGTAATGAATATTCTAAAACTGGTCTGTGGTGACGGTTGTACAATTCTGTAAATTTGGTAAAAATCAAAGTTGGGCTGGGGGTGTAGCTCAATGGTAGAGCCTTTGCTTAGATGTGTGAGGCTCTTGGTTTGATCCTCAACAGTGAAAAAAAATAAGATTTTAAAAAGAAATACTAATGAGATTAAAAGGACATTTTCAATCAAAAATACCCTAAAGTGTATCTAACATATTAGGATACTGAATTATTTAATCAAGTCTACAAACTTTATTCCAGTTTAGATACTATGAAGATTGAAATAATCAAATAAGCAATCAGCTATGAGAAAAGGTAGAGTATCTTATAAAAACAGAGATGACTCAAATTCAGAGATTTCTACTTTTATATGCTTATAAAACTTGTTTCTAAGATAGTCAAATTGATTATAATGAACCGTAGCTCTTTTATTGTCAGGCGTAACAATGATTACTAATTATACTTTAGTTTGGAGATTATAATCTTTGCACAATTTTCTCTGCACAGCCAAAAAGAAAAACTCATACCTCAACTGAGAGCAGAAAATGCCACAGATAAATAAACACTAAGTCTAAATTTAAAAACAAAAAATGGAAGTGAGTCTTTACATGCCACCTCTATGCCATCAACTCTTGAATTTTCATCTCTATCCTGGAACTCTCTCCTGAACTCCAGACTCATATTCTCCATCCTCAGGATTCTACTGGATTTCTAATAGGCACTTATTTCAACCTTAAATTGACCAAGACTGAACTACTGATTCACTTCCTTCCCCCAACTTTTCCTATCATGTTCCTTACTACACTAAATCGTAACTCTACCCTTTTAGTTGAAAGGCTTTAAGTGTTGGGAGTTATTCTTGACTCATTCCTCATTATTCTCTTATACCCTTTCTACATCCAATGTATCATTTGACATATTTGAAATGTTACCAGAATCTAAACATTTCATTCTTTGTTCACTAAAACCACTCTGATCCAAATCACTATTACTTTTCATTTGGATTGTTGTCTTCTAAGTAATCACACTGCTGGATCCTTCTCCCTAGTTTGTCTTAGTCTGGAAGCTCAGCTGAAACCTGTCCACCATGGGTCATCCTGCTGGTATCTGAAATACTGGTGGTATAGCTTTCAGCATCCCAGCACCACACAAGCCCTGGGTATGAAAACTAGGCAGAAGGACCCGGCAACTCATCTTGAAACAATTAGCCATTGTAAACCCTATGAATAGCAGAGAAACACTATTACATATATTGCTGGAAAACGAGCTCCCCAGGAACTGGAGAGCCTGCAGCCATAGCCCTGTGGCATCTGACCTCGTCAGATCTCAGAAGCTAAGCAGAGTTGGGCCTGGTTTGTACTTGGATGGGAGACTGCCTGGAAACCAGATACTGTAGGCATGGAAGAAGGACCTGCAACCAGCTCCCAAAAATCAATCTGCCATTGAAAACCCTATGAATAGCAGAGAAGCACTGACAAAGTGTTTTGCCTGTTGTAGTAGGGTCACCATGAGTTGGATACCAACGTGATGGCACCTAACAACAACAAGGAACTGGGGAATAGTTTCCTCCTCCAAGTATAGTCAACCTTAATGATGGGAATGGAATAAAGCCCCTGGGACCTCCTTTTGCTGATGTGGCAAGAGTCAAAATAAGAAGAAACAACTGTAAACATCTGTTAATAATTGGAACATAGAATGTACATATTATCAATCTAGAAAAATTAGGAATCATCAAAAATGAAGCGCATGAACATCAACATTCAACGCCTTGGTAAGCTAAAATGGACCGGTATTGGCCATTCAGAAACAGATAATCATATGGTCTACTATGACAGCAATGACAATTTAAACAGAAATGGAGTTGCATCCACCATCAAAAAAGACATCCCAAACCGGGTGTGGTGGCTCATGTCTGTAATCCCAGTTACTCAACAATCAGGGTACACGGATAATTACTGGTGATTGGAATACAAAAGTTGGTAACAAAGAAGGTAGCTCAGTAGTTGGGAAATATAGCTTTGGTGATGGAAATGATGCTGGAGATCGCATGATAGAATTTTGTCAGGCCCATAATTTTTCACTGTAACTACACTTTTTCACCATCATAAACAGCAACCATTACACATGGAATTCACCACAAGGAACAAACAGGAACCAAAATGACTATATTTGTGGAAAGAGACAAAGGTAAACCTCAATATCAAAAGTCAGAACAAAACCTGGTGCTGATTGTGGATTAGACCATCAAATGAAAACATGTAGGTTCAAACTGAAACTGAAGAAAATTAGAACAAGTGTATAAGAGCCAAGGTATGACCTTGAGTATATTCCACTCAGGTTCAGAGACCACCTCAAGAACAGATTTGATGCATTAGACACTAATGAGCAAAGACTAGACAAGTTGTAGCATGACATCAAAAACATCAATTCTGAGAAAAGCAAAAGTTCATTAAACAGATAGAAAAAAAAAAAAGAAAAGACCAAATTACATGTCAAAAGAGACTCTGAAACTTGCCCTTGAACGTTGAGCAGCTAAAGTAAAAAGAAGACATGATGAAGTTAAAGAACTAAACAGAAGATTTCAGAGGGTAGCTTGAGAAGTTAAAATCAAGTATAATGACATGTGGAAAGATCTGGAGATAGAAAACCAAAAAGGAAGCACACACTCTGTTTTTTTTCAATCTTAAAGAACTGAAGGAAAAATTCAAGTCTCAAGTGACAGCAATGAAGGATTCTATAGGGAAAATATTAAGCAGCACAGAAAATGTCAAAAGAAGATGGAATACACAGAGACATTATACCAGAAGAACTGGTGGATGACCAACCATTTCAAGAGATTGCAAATGATAAGAAACCAATAGTTCTGAAGAGAGAAGGAGAACTTGCCTTGAAGGTACTGGTGAAACACAAGGCTCCAGGAATTGGAATACCAATAGAGATGTTTCGACAAACAGATGCAGCACTGGAGGTGCTCACTTGTGTGTATCAAGAGATTTGGAAAACAGCTACCTGGCCAACTGATCAGAGGAGGTCCATATTTGTGCCTATTTCCAAAAAAGGGTATCCAACCAAATGAGGAAATGATAGAACAATATCATTAATACCTCACAAAAGCAAAATTTTGCTACAGATCATTCAAAAGCAACCGCAGCAGTATAATGACAGGAAACTGCCAGAAAATCAAGCCAGATTTAGCAGAAGGTATGGAACCAGGGACATCACTGCTGACATCAGATGGTTTTGACCAAAAGCAGAGAATACCAGAAAGATGTCTATCTGTGTTTGAGTATGCAAAGGCATTTGACTGTGTGGATGACAATAAATTATGGATAACATTGCTAAGAAAGGGAATACTAGAAGATTTAATTGTACTCATGAAGAATCTGTACATAGACTAGGAGGCAGCTATTCGAACAGAACAAGGAAACACTGCTTGGTTTAAAGTCAGGAAAGGTGTATGTCAGGGATGCATCCTTTCATTGTACCTCTTTAATCTCTATGCTGAGGAAATAATCTGAGAAGCTGGACTTTATGAAGAAGAATGTGGGAAAGTGGTGGATTATACTAAAAAGGAAGACCTTCAATTAGATGAATTGACACACTGGCTACAACAATGGGCTTAAACGTAAAAAAGATCGTAAAAAAGATACTGTGCATGGCACAGTATCATGTGGCTTGTTCTGTTGTACATAGAGTTGCCAGGAGGTGGATCCAATTAGTCATCCTGCTTCTACAATGGTCCTTTTCAGACTATTCTTAACTCAGTATCCAGAAGGATGCTTTTAAAAGTTAAATTGGCTGTGTGACTTCTCTGCTCAAGTCTGCCCAATGGCTTTCAGTTTCATTCAGCCTGAAGACCAGTCCTTCCTTGTAATCACCATAATTCTATATGATCTGCAGCTTGTCCCATCTGAGTGACCTATCACTCTTCCTTTGGCTTATTTCATACCAGTTATATAGCTCTTCTTGCTGTTTCTTTTAAATGTTTAATTCACCAACCATAATGCCATTTCAAGGGTTTTATAGTTGCCAGTGCCTCTATCTGGATTGCTATTTCCTCAGAAGACCACAAGCCTCTCCCTTAATACTTTCAGGTCTTCGCTCACTTGTTACTTTGTTAGTAAAAGCTTCTTCTCCAGGGGACTTCCAGGATCCCTTATCTGGCTTCATTTTTTCCCAGTGCACTTATCATTATTTGACATATTTTACTTATTTGTATTTGCTTATTGTCTTTCCTCCAACTACATTTTAAGTTCTATAAAAGCAGGAAATTAATTTTGTTGACTTCCATGTACTAGTAGAACAATGTCTAGTACATAGCAGGAGTCCAATAAATATTTGCTGAATGAGTCAATGAAAAAACTCTAGTGAACTAAACAACATATGCAAAATGACTGATTTTTAATTGGTGAATTTGGATTTTGTTTTTTAAAAATTGTTTTACTTTTAAGAGAAATAAACTATATCTCATTACTTTAAGAAGCCTGACACATAAAAACAAGCAAAACTTGTCCTTTATTGTCTATCCACAGTTAAACAGCTGCAGAGCTAATATGTGAACACAGGACTACCTACATCCAGAGCTTGAACTTTCCATAGAAAAAACAGAATATTTTCTTTTGTGTGTGTGTGTGTGTGTGTGTGTGCGCGCACGCGCGTGCGTGCGTGTGGTATTTAAGGGTTTAACCTAGGACCCTGCACATACTTTACACGCACTCTACTACTGGGTTGAACCTTCAGTCCATTAAAATTTGTTTTTCTTTTTAAATTTTGAGATAGAGTCTTACTAAGTTACACATGGTGCCTCTGGCCTCAAACCTGTGATCCTCCTGCAATAGCCTCCTGAGTTGCTGGCCTTAGAGTTGTGCCCCACTGCACCTAGCTCGAGGAATATTTTTTATGCAACTTTACCTCTCAAAAGAGTATTTGTTTCAAGGTTACCTAACTGTGAGAATAAGAAAAAAAGCAGGAGAGAAACAGCAGTGTTAGCTTATAATACTTCAAAGCAGATGTTAAGAATATACTACTATTTATAATTTGAATACAAGTATGCTTTGGCTTCTTTCTATTCATGGTATATATTTCAAAATTCAGATCACTCTCTGACTTCATACTTTAGAACATATATTATTGATCCAGGTAGAACTTTATATTACAGAATGGAGAAAATTACATTATTATATTTTTATTTCCCAAATGTCATATTATTCAGTGTGCATGTGTGCATGTGCAAGTGGGCGTGCACACATGCATGCACACACACACACATACACATGATATGGTACCTTTTAAATATATAAAATTCCTATATGTACTGCCTCACATTTTAGAATTATGTTTACTTATTTACTCAAATTTCATTAATATATGCTTGTTAATACCAAACTTTTTAAGTAGCTGCAGCTTTGAAATAACCCCGGAGGACTATTCTCCCACTCTCTTCATTTTTCAGGTAATTTCTCAGCACTATACAAACAACACCACCACCACCACAAACAATGACCATGCAGCCATAGCCCCCTGGAATTTAATCTTGTGAGATTTTGGAAGCTAAGCATTTTCTAGTACTTGGATGGGAAACAGTCTAGGAATACCAGGTGCTGTAGGCTTGGGAGAAGGACCTGGCAGCACATTCTCTACCCACAACCCCCCCACCACCCTCCAATCAGCCATTGAAACCCCTATGAATGGCAGAGAAGCACTGACAATTGTGCCAGGTTATGGCACAGTATCAGATAGTATTCCATCTGTTGTACATAGGGTCACTATGAGTTGGACCCGACTCTATGGCACCTAACATACAAAAAACACTCATTTTTAGTATCTTACTTGAACTCCGGTATCCTTCAAAGTTTGGTTCCAGGACCCCTAGAGGACATCAAAACTACAGATACTCAAATCCCTTATATAAAACGGCACAGTATTTGCATATAACCTACACACATCTTCCTGTGTAGGTTATATGCAAATACTTTAAATCATCCCTAGATTGTTTATAACAACTTACTATAATGGAAATGTTATGTAAATAGTGTTGCATGTTATTGTTTAGGTAATGACAAGGAAAAAAATTTGTACAGGTTCAGTTTAGAAGCAACCATCATAAACCTAATGCTACAGTACATGTCAGCAACAACATAATCTTTTTTTCTAAACATTTTTTATGCATTTGGTTGAATCTATAGACATGGAGTCTATTGATATGAAGAGCCATGGGTACTTTTTAAAGTTATCATCTGTATTACATTGAATCTTTCTATCTTAGAACAAGATATTCTTACACTTTTGGTCCAGTGTCTTTGTATTAGTCACCACCTTCTATGTTTGGTTAATATATTCCTTCATGTCATGACCAGATAGCCATTCTATCTAAAATAAATTTTTTTATGTAAGATGACTTATCTAGTAATTTTTTAGCTTTATTGTATATATTTAAAGTGTATAATTCAATATTTTGATGTGTACATACTTTGTGAAATGATTGCCATAATCAAGATTAACATATCCTTTCATCGTGTGTGTGTGTGTGGTGAGAACACTTAAGATCAATACTCCTAGCAAATTTAAAATATGTGATAAAGTTAGTTAGTTATGGTCACTATGCTGTACATTAGATTCCAAAATTATTAAAGTTGGGTAACTGAAAATTTGTACCCTTTCACCAACATCTCCCCATTTCCTCTTCTTTTCCTTCATCATTCTATTCTCTCCTTTTGAATTTGACCATTTTAGATTCCATATATAAGTGAGATGATCCAGGATCCTGGCTTATTTGCTTAGCAAAAGGTTCTCCAGGTTTATTCATGTTGTCATAAATGACAAGATTTCCTTTTTCTAAGGCTGAATAATACCCCCCCACACACATACATAAGATGATCCTGTGATCCTTTTTATCTTTCAGTCTGCTAATATTCTGTAACATGTTGACTTGTGTATGTTGAACTATGCTTTCCAACAATAATTTCTACTTGGTCATGGTGTATTATCCTTTTAATGTGCTGTTGAATTCCGTTTGCTAGTATTTATTGAAGATGTTTGCATTTATATTCATCAGGGGTATGAGCCTACAGTTTTCTTGTGTTGTTTTTGACTGACTTTGGTATCAGATTGGTGCCGGTCTCATGAAATGAGTTTGGAAGTGTTCCTTTGATATTTAGCATTAATCCTTCTTTGAATATTTGGTAGAATTCATACATGAAATCATCTGGTCCAGTGCTATTCCTTGTAGGTTTTTTTTTTTTTTTAATTACTGATTGAGTCATTTTATCCATTATTGGTCTATATTCAGGTTTTCTATTTCTTCTTGGTACAGTTTTGCTAGATTCTGTTTCCAAGAATTTATCCATTTTTTTTTTTGGTTACCCTATTCGTGGTGTACAGATTCTGTTTCCAGGAATTTATCCATTTTTTTCTTGGTTACCCTATTTGTGGTGTAAAATTATCCAGAATAATCCCTGTGATCCTTCTCATTTGTGAGGCATCTGTTGTCACCTCTTTCCAGATTTTGAATCTTTGCTTTTTTTTCTTAGTCTCACTAAGAGTTTGTCGATTTTGCTTTTCTTTTCAGAAAACCAATCCTTTGTTTTAAATTGTTTTCTAGTATTTATTTCTGTTCTAGTCTTTATTATTTCCTTCCTTTTGCTAACTGTGGGCTTCATTTGTCGTTCTTTTTTTTCCTCCAGTACTGAGAGGTTGAGCCCAGAGCACCATGCATGCTAGATAAGCACTCCACCACTGAGGCACATTCTAAAATTCCTTTTTTATTTTGAGATAAGGTCTCACTAAGTTGTACAGGCCAACTCTATCCTCAAACTTGTGATCCTCCTGCTTCAGTCTCCTGAGTTGCAGAGATTATAGGTGTGTGCAATGGGGTCCAGCCTTAGTTTGCTCTTCCTTTTCTAGTTTTTTCTTTCTTTTCTATCCTTCTCCCTCTTCCCCCACCCCCCACTCTTCCCTGCGCTAGAGATTGAAGCCAGGGCTTTGCACATGCTAGGCAAGCGCTCTACAATTAAGCTATGTCTCCAGCTTTTCCTAGTTTGAGGCTTACAGTTAGGTTGTTTCTTCTTCTTCTTTTCTTTCCTTCTTCCCTCCTCCTCCTCCTCCTCCTCTTCTTCCTTTTTTTTTTTTTTTTTTTTTCCCGGTATTGGGGGGTATACTTTGTAAGTGTTCTGTCACTAAGCTGCACCTCAGCCCCTACCCTTCTTCAATTGAGACAGGTCTCCCTAAGTTATGTAGGCCGCCTCTGACCTTGAGCCTATGCCTCCACCTCTTGAGTCTTCAGGATTATAAGTGTGTATCATCACAGTAGGCTATTTCTTCTTTTATAATGTAGGCATTTATCACCATAAACCTCCATCTTTGTACTTATTTTGCTGTATCTTATAAATTATGATCTGTATTTTGTATTTTTGTTTTCATTTGATTGAAGGTATTTTTAAAGTTCTGGGGGTTTGTATTATTTTCTTTTGGCTTTGAGACAGGGTATCACTACATAGTCCAGGCTGGCCTTGAATGTGCAATTCTCCTGCCTCAGCCTCCCAAGTGTTGGCATTGTAGGCATGTACTTCCATGCCTATTTTAGTTTAAGTTCTTATAATCTGAGATTACTTCTTTTTGTACTGTGTGTCCACTAACAAATTTTCAATATTTTATACTTTCAAGTCTATACTTCATGCACCATCGTTACAGTGTTATATTATTATGGTTTGTCTACACATTTACCTTTACTGGTGAGATTTTTGCTTTCACACTGCTGTTCAACGTATTTTGTTTCAATCTGAAAAATTCCCTTAAGAACTTCTTGTAAGGCAGTTAAACTGGTGATGAATTCCTTCAGGTGTTAGTTTGGGTAATACTTTACATCACATTTACTTTAAAAGTTTTGCTAGATATAGTATTTCTCTTCCTACTTTCAAAAAAATTATTTGCAATATTAGGAGGCGGGTTGAATCCAGGGCCTTGTACCTACTAGCAAGTACACCTCTAGCCTCTTTTTTATTTTGAGACAAAGTCTAAGTTGCACAGGCTGCCTCTGGCTTTGAATGCATAATCTTTCTGCCTCAGCTGCTAGAGTTGCTGCGATTACAGGTGTGTGTCCACAGCACCTGTCTTTGATATCTGACAATTATACTGTGTCTTAGTGTAGACCTCTAGGTTCAACCTATTTAAGATTCTTTGGACTTCTTGAATCTGGATATCTATTTCCTTTACCAGATTTGGGAAGTTTTCAGCCATTATTCCTTTAAATATTTTTTTTTCTCTCTCTCTTCTCCTTCTAGAACTCTTATAATGTCTATGGCTTACATCATGGGACATTTAATAGGCTTTCTTCTCTATTTTTCAATTTCTTTTCTCCTCTGATTGGATAGTTTCAAATTACTTGTCAAGTGCACTGGTTCTTTTTTGGCCTGATCAAGTATGTGTTAAAATGCTTTCATTTCATTCATTGTATTATTCAGTTCCAATATTTTTGTTTGGTTCTTTTTGATTTCTCCTTGTTCAACATTTCATTTTGTTTATGTATTGTTTTCCTTCTTTGAGTTGTCTTGTGTTCTCTTATAGCTTGCTAAGCTTCTTTAAAACAATTATCTCAAAGTCTTTGTCAAGCAATTCACAGACCCCTATTTTAGTGGGGTTGGCAATTAAAAAGTTATTGTGCTTCTTTGGTGGTGTCATGTTTATTTTTGTGTTACTTATCAATTTGCATTGCTGCCTGTATATCTGAAGGAACAGTCATCTCTTCCAGATTCTATGTACTGACTTTGGTAGAGAAAAGCTTTCACTTGCAGGTATGTGTCAGTATTCTGGCTGGATGAGATTCCAATGCTGCCAGGCCTGGGGACATGCAGGGGCACTTGGGTCCAAGGCAGATGTTCCTGGTGGGCAGGTCTGGGGTGGGTGTGTAAGGGGTAAATTTGGATTTTAAATCCAAGAGTTTGATTGAGCAATAGGATTAAAAGGTATTCAGGCTTTTTACTATGCAACTTTATAAAAAAGAGATGATCTTTTATGTAATCATTGTTCAGGAAATTAATGTCAGTATGAAAATTTTATTAAGTTTCCCAATCAAGAGTTGACACACAATTAAAGAAGATTATTTGATCTAATGACCACTGGGTAAGACCACCTTAATTCAAATGATTCAGATTTTTAAAGCACTTTCACATTTAACCAGTGTTTTATACATATGCTAAAAAGAAAAGCTACTGATACACACACACACACACACACACACACACACACACACACACACACACACACAAACTATAGAGCACAGAAGTTAAAAGTCTGGAGCAGTTTTAGGGATCACCTCATCACTTTTCATCTTACAAAAGAAGGTACAAAATACTTGCCCACATAACTTATGTGGTGTGGCCAAACTGATCTTTAAAAATACATACTTAAGAGTCTTTACTCTTATCTTTTCCTCTCCTAAAAAACTATTTGGATCTCAACCTTCCTTCAAAGATATGAGAATCTACACTAGGGAGTGGTGCAAACATAAAGGGAACGGAAGGGGGAGAATACAAAGCACCAAGCACAAGGCCTGTCAAAGATACTGTGCCCAATGAATGGCACTAGATCACCTAAGTCCTATCTCTTCCACAAAGAAGAAGGGAGAGGTCAGTCTAACCAATCTTGCTATTTGTGATCTTTTCTAAATTGTGCCCAAAGGCATTTCCCTATCTATGCTCTTGCTCATTCACTCACCACTTATTGTGGACTACTGTGAGTTGATATTTATAAAGACAGAAGTCATCTCTCAATAATTATAGATAAACTCAAGTAGTAACTTAGGAAAGCACTTTTTTTTTTCTAGTGCTGGGAATTGAACTCAGGACCTCGTGCATGGTAGGCAAGTGCTCTAATACTGAGCTACATCCCCTAAACTTAAAATTTATAATACTTTGGTTTTTCTATGATTACTAATAAGATAATCATAGGCTAAGACAACTATGTTCTTCAGTTATTTTTTAAGGACATACTTTTTGACTTGAACTTAAAGGCCTCAAATGGTGTCCTTCAGAAATTTGTAAACAGGAATTTCAAATTTTGAGGTAATGATTACTAGCTTAGTAAAGATTTCTATAAATGGAAACACTGGGCCAAAAGGTATCCTCTTATTATCAGGATGCCATGTGTTATTTGTTAATATGGCTTTTCAAGTACATGTAACTACCATGTTTATCAGTTAGCTATTAGAATATAAACATAACCAATATTTATCTGGAGAAAAGTGCCAAGTTTGGTTATTTTTAGTGAATCATCCATAAACTAAACAAGCTATGGGCAGTGAAAATAATAGAATTCGAGAACTTAAGCCTTGGCAAGCCTCTCAGTACTATCCAAATGTTTATGGCTAGGAAAAATAGAATTGAAAGAAGTTAAGTAATTTATCCAAAGTCACACAATGGTTTAGAGGCAGAAATATGGGCTCAATTCTCATACAGTATAGGCATCTTCTTTTTTTTTTAAAGAAGAGAGTTTATTAATTATGAATAGGAGACAGTACATATTTTAGATTTAAGCATGGGCATTCAGAGAAGACACAAAAAAAGAGATGCTTCACAAAAGAATAATGGTACACATCTGAGACATGGCTGCAGGCTTCTCAAGAAAGAGAAGAGCCCAGGCTGCTTTTATTCATGGACAATTTTAAAAAGTTAGAAAGGCTTTCTCAGAAGATAATATGTCAACATCCTTTAAGACAGCTACTGTCAAAAAAACAAGTGTTAGGAGGATGTGGGGAAATGGAACTTTGTACATGATTGGTAAAATGTAAAATGGTACAAATGCTGGAGAAAATAGTATGTCTTGTCTTTCCTCTCCTCTCCTCGTCCATCCATCCAACCCTCCCTCCCTTCCTTCTTTTTTGTCTATCTCTGTCTCCTGCTCTCTCCCCCACCCCCCAAACATGCTTGTGAGATAACATAAATTAAATCTCCTCTCGTCGTGAGCTGCAAACATCAAATGCTCTGCTCTCACACCTTCATCTTTTGTGATTAAAATCTGTTCAGTTTTAAGAGTTCAGAGCTTTGGGATTCTGTGCATTTGTTGGTATAGCCCAGCATCTTTCCAAAATGGTTTGGCTGCCTTGGTGATTTGGAGATCTAATGCCATGATGAGGACTCATACATGGGGGGGGCCCCAGTGTGTTTTTCATGTATTTGCTTTGCTTTGTGTCAGCCTACATCACAGATGAGAACCCAGAAGTCAAGATTCCCTTCACCAATGCCAACTGTGACAGTCCCCAGTGCTGTACTTCTCCAGGGCAGAGGTGGCAGAGCTCCAGCGCAGGGCTGTGAGCTCTCACGAGCACACTGTGGTCCACCTCACCAAGGCCGTGCACACCATGCTGGCCAGCCTCTTAGAGTACCTCCCTCCCTGGGATCCCAAGGACTACAGTGCCTGCTGGAATGAAATCTGTGTAACCAACCTGGGAGCCCTAGCAATGTTCTGTGTGCTGTATCCTGAGAACACTGAAGGCTGAGACATGGCCAAGGACTACATGGAGAGGATGGCTGCGGGCCTAGTTGGTAGATTTTTGCCTTTTTCTTCTTACTGCATTAACTTTGCAATTCAATGAAACGAATCCTTATTCAAATGAAACCACAGAGGCCAGATTTTCACGTACTTTTTCTTTGGTGTATGTATGTGGGGGAAGGGCTGACTTACTGTTTGTTTTGCCTGAGGCTTAGGAATGACCCACAGTTTCAAAGTCCTACTAACTTCCATGTTTCAAGTTAAAAGGAAAATGCTTAGATGCAACCTAACCAAATAAGAAATAATTTTAAGAATTGAGTAAGAGTATTGTGTTGATTGTGGAATTCTTTCCCCCTTGTTTAACGTGCATATGCAGTCATTCATCTCTTAATGGTGGGGATATGTTTTAAGAAATGCATCATTAAGTGATTTTGTCATATGTGAACATCATAGATTTTATATGAATACAAACCTAAATGTTATAGCCTATCACACACCTTTGCTATTTATATATGGTATATAACCTATTGCTCTTAGGGCCATGATGAACAAAACAACATGAAATTAAATCAAGCTCAAGAGAAAATAATGCAGCATGGTAAATAGGCAATTATGAGAATGCTGTTGGCATAACATGACATAATTTTACATAAAGTTTTTCTAAGTAGAAGGAATATACTCTAAAATAACAATAAAAATATAGTATAATAAAAAAGAAAATAGTATGTCAGTTCCTCAAGAAATTAAAAATAGAATTATTACATGACCCAACAACTCTACTTCTAGGTATATATCCCAAATATTTGAAAGCACGGTCTCAAACAGATATTTGTATACCCATGTCCACAGCAGCATTATTCACAACAGCCAAAAGGTAGAAGCAACTCAAGTATCTATGAGCTGATGATAATCTAAACAAAATATGGTTAAGGTACATAATGGAATTTTATTCAGCCTTTTAAAAAAGGAGATTCTCACTGTGTGTGGTGGTGCATGCCAGTAATCCCAGCAATTTGGGAGGCAGAGGCAGGAGGATTGGAAGTTCAAGGTCAGAGGCAGCCTATGTGATTCACAGAGGGCCTGTCTCAAGGTAAGAAGTAAAGAATGAGCTGGGCTCTCAGCAGTAGAGTGCTTGCAAAGCATGTGTGAGGCCCTGGGTTCAATGTTTCAGGATTGGAAAAAAGAGGGGGGTGGAGAAGGGAGGGAGATTCTGATACATTATAACATGAATAAACCTCGAGAACATTATGCCAAAATGAAATATGCTAGTCACAAAAGAACAAATACTATATGATTCCATTTATCTGAAGAACTTAAAATAGTATAATTCATACGAAGTAGACTGTGGATAGCAATTAAATTCACAGGAATAGAATGTAGAATGGTGGTTTCTAGGGGCTCATGTTGGGGGAGTTATTGCTTAATGGGTACAACAATCCATTTTGTAGGAAGGCGTTCAGAAATGAATAATAGCACTGCTTCTACCAAAATATATATGTACTTAATGTCACTGAATGCAACACTTAAAAATGGATAGGATGCTAAATTTTATGCTATGTATATTTTACCATAATCTTTTAAAAAAGGTAAGTTAAAAAATTACTTACATTTGATGCTGGTATTCATGCTTACTGGAATTGAGCAGTCTACTGCAGCTGAAAGAGAAAAATTTGTTGTTTAATAATATTCTTGATATTTATAAATGACAACAATATCAAATGTGGAAATTACAAAAAGTTCCAGAACTTGAAGTTCTTTGCTTTGACTTTTACTGTACTTCTAGAAATGAAAAATATCTTCAATAAAAGTATACTGGTTAAGATTAACAGCACATTAGATACTGCAGAAGAAAATATTAGTGAACTTAAAGATATAGCAATATAAACTATTCAAAATGAAACAGTAAATAAAGACTAAATAAGAAATGAACAGAACATAACTGACTTAATAACATACCTGTTTCATGCATCTTAACATACTTCTAACTAGAGTCCTAAAGGAAGCCTGAAAACAACAAAAGTGCAAAATCGAGGCCTTATATTCCCTGATTTTAAGACCTACTGTAATGTTATGGTAATAAAGGCAGTGTGGTATGGGCATAAAGACAGATATACAGGTTAACAGATTCAAAGATTAAATCCAAAAAAACCCACATATATGGTCAAATGACTTTCAAAAAGCAACAAAGTAATTCAATAGAGAAAGAATAATCTTTTGAATAAATGGTACTGGAAAATTTCAATATGAATATAAAAAAATGACCTTTATATCATACTATATTTTAAAAAAACTTGAAATGGATCACAAACTTAAATCTAAGAGCTAAAAGTATAAAATTTATAAATGAAAATAAATTTAGAAAACTTTAAGTGATCTAAGATTAGGGAAGATTTTTTAAACAGGATATTCAAAACACAAACTATTAAAATATCTGAAAACTTGACTTGATTTCACGATTTTAATGCCTTAACATATTATTTTCTTTTGATATTTTTTCAGCCATTTAAAAATATAAACATCCTACCATAAATATGAGCTAAAAATTTAAAACTTTAGCTCTTCAAATAAGAAAATTAGAGCTGGGTGTGCTGGTGCATGCCTGTAATCCCAGCACCTGGGATGCTGAGGCAAGAGGATCAGGCATGCCCGGGCAACATAGCAAGATCTTGTCTCAAAACAAACAAACAAACCGTGTGTGTGTGTGTGTGTGTGTGTGTGTGTGTGTGTGTGTGTGTGTGTGTGCATATATGTGTATGTGTGTGTGTATATATATATATACACACACACATACACATATACGTATATATACATGTACATACACATACACATACACATATATATACATACATATATATATGTATATGCAAGAAGTGGGGGGAAAGTGGGGGGAGAAGAAAAATACAATCCCTGGTGAATCCAAATAAGGTCTGCTGTTAACAGTATTGTATTAATATTAACTTCTTGGTTTTGGTAGTTGTGCTAAGGCTTTTAAAGATTTTACATTAGGGGAAGCTGGCTAAAGGATATATGGTAATTATACTATTTTTGAACTTTCCTGTAACTTTAAAAATTACTTCAGAATAAAATTTTAAAAAAGAAAATGAGGGCTGGCAGTATAGTTCAGTTGAGGAGTGCTTGCATAGCATGAACGAGGCCCTAGGTTTGATCCCCTGGGAGGAAGGAAAAAGCAAATGAAAAGACCAATCATACACTGGGGGAAACATCTGTAAAACATACATCTGATACAGGACCTTCTTTTAATATATAGACAATTCACAACTGAATACTTAAGAGACAAACTACCTATTTCAAAAAAGGGGCAAAAGACATGAATAGGTATTTCACCAAAAAAGATATACAGATGGCAAATAAGAATAAGAAAAGTTGTGTAACATTAGGCATCAGGGAGATTTTGCAAACTGAAACTATGAAGAGATACCATTACATATCTACTACATTGTTGTTGTTAGGTGCTGTTGAGTTGTATCTGACTCATACCCTCATCAGGTTTTCAATAGCTGATTGTTTTTTTGGGGGGGGGAGTGGAATGACACATCTTTCTCCCATTTTTGCCATGCTGGGGATCAAACCCAGGTCCTCATAAAGTGCAGAGCAGCACACTACCAACTGAGCTACACCCCAGCCCACATATCCACTATGATTCTTAGAAATGGACTACCAATATCAAATGTTGCTGAGGATATAGAAGTAATGAAAATACAAAACAGTAGAGTCACACTGGAAACGAATTTGGCAGTTTTTATACAGTTAAACATATACTCATCATTTTACCTCATAGTTCCGTACCTAGTAAATAAATTTACCCAAGTGAAATAGAAATACATATTCACAAATTGTATGTGAGTGTTTATGGCATCTTTATTCTTAATAACCAAAAGTGAGTCAAAACAATCCAAAGTTGACCAAATGGTGACTCAATAAGCAAATTATATAGATTCATTAAATGCAATAAATAGGAAGACATACTGATAAATCAATGGAGATTAGTTTAAAAAATGTTATGCTAATTGAAAAACCAGGACCAAAAGGATATAAATTGTATGATTCTATGTACATGAAACTCTAGAAAAGGCAAAACTATCATGGTAGAGAAATCAGTGGCAGTCAGAGAGTTGAGGGGAGGGGATTGATTTCAATGGATTACGAAGAACTTTCTGGAATGATAGAAATGGTTCATATCCATACCTTCTGTAATAGGCCAGAAAGTAAATGCTTCAGGCTTTGCAGGGTGATATAGTCTGTCACAACTAGTCAACTCTGCCTTTTAGTGCAAAAGTTACCATAAACAATGTGTAAAAGAATGAACATGATTGTGTTTATGGACAATTAAATTTGAATTACGTATTATTTTCATGTCAAAGATATTGTTCTTTTTATTGTTTTGCAATCATTTAAAATAGAAACATCATTCTTAGTTTATGATCTGCACAAAAACAGGTGGCAGGAGGATTTGGCCTATAAACTATAATTAAATAATCCCTGTCTTATAACATTATTGTGGTGATGGTGGTTGTATACATGTATGCATTTTTCAAAATTAACTATAAATGCACTTATAAATAGTGCATTTTATTACATGTAAGTTCTCTCTTAATAAAGCTAATGACAAAAGAAAAAGTCAAAAAGAAAACCAGTAGCATCCTATTTATGAACTTCCTTAGTAGATTGGAAAACAAAAAAACAGTGAGAGCAAAATCTAGCCAGGTGTGGTGGCACATGCTGAGGCAGGAGAATTGCAAGTGTGAGGCCAGGCTGGGGTACATAGTGAAACCCTTCAAAAAAACAAAAACAAAACAAACAACAACAATAAAAATCAACAAAAAAATCCCCAGCAGTATCTAACAAAATAATAGAATATAGTCAATAGTTGGTATCTTGCTGTACCAAACACAAACTCATTTATAAATAATGTATTAATTTTTACCACAAATTTTATCCTGATGAGAAGTAAAGCTGGGGATTTAAACTGGGTACTGAAAGTTCACATTAGCACATTTTTACCTTTGGCTGAAAGGATTTTATTATAGTGAATAGCCATGTGACTCTTGACCAGCTGGAGAGTGGTTAGTCTGAGAGAAGAGGAGTCAGTGCAAAAAGCTAAAAATTAAAACATAATCATTATATGTTTAAGATTAATATAATAATCATCATGAGATAAGTTACTGATTATTAAGTTCATTCTTATAAAATGTTCTGGAATTCAACCACAGTGATATTGACTTTATAGCTTTGTGACACCAAATATGGCCTAACCTTAATCTTGCACTGGTAATAATGAGTTTTTGACCATTTGAGTTGAAACCATTCCAAAAGTTAGTTTTGTAGACCTGAGAGTTTTGGGAAGGGATTTACAAAATTATTTCTTTTTGTTATCCCTCAATCTTATAACTAAAAATCTTAGGCACTTGTTTGACTATAAAATATTACCATGTTAATACTTGAAAACCCAGAGTTTGGGAAATCACACAAATCCTAAGCCATAAAACCTTATACAAAGATTGCATTCTAAGACGCACATTTCTAACTTTACATCTGAAAACAAGATCTACAAATCTATTTACTATGGTCTTTTTAAAGTAGTAGGCCTATCTTACAAGTAAAATCACACAAAAATTCCACGACATTAAACTCTTGACCTTTATTCAAACTGTTTAAAGAAAATCTTACAAATTTTCAAGCATTTATATACAAGTATAAAGATTTTTAAACATTAAAAACAGTTTTTGATAACTATACATATATATCGTTAAAGAATTCAACAACTAAAATAGCATGTAGAAACTGAAAAATAAGTGACTTTTCTACACAGAATATATGTACTCCACTATCACCTAACAACAAACTATTTTTTATTCATAGGGTTTTTTAAAAAGGTGCATCATATGCTTGTGAAAGCTGAACAGTAAATAAGGGAGACAGGAGAAGAACTGATGCTTTTGAATTATGGTGCTAGAGACAAATATTGAATATACCATGGACTGCCAAAAGAACCACCAGGACCGTACTAGAAGAAGTGCAACCAGAGTACTCCCCAGAAGCAAGGATGGCTAGACTGCATCTTACATATTTTGGACATGTAGTCAAGAGGGACCAATCCCTGGAGAAGGACATGATGTTTGGGAGCATGGCGGGTCAATGAAAAAAGAGCCTCAACTAGATGGATTGACATAGTGACTGCAACAATGGGCTTGAGCATGAAAAAGATCATGTGTCTGGCAGTGTTGGGTGGTATTTCATTCTGTTGTACATAGTGTTGCTGTGAGTTGTACTTGACTTCACAGCACCTAACAACAACAGCAATACTATTTTTAAATCAATCTTCCCAGGGAAACTCTATGCAAAATATAAGCATATATAATAATTACAAACTTTACTACCAGTAAAAACATTTTTTGAATGGTTACCATTTGCTCCAAGCTCCTTATATGTGAAAACATGTATAGGCATTATTATTATCATTAATAAAAGCAGAAACTGAGGGACAGAAATATGAACTAGCTCTTGGGTCACAACGTTAACAAAGGATGAAATGTTTGTGTGTGAACCAATGCAGTCTCATACTGACAACCACTATACCCATACTGGCTCTGTACATTCTTCCAAAAAAAGGTAAACATTACATATTATTCTTCATCCTGATTTTCTATGTATATTTTAAATCTAGTTTCAAATTTTATTTACAACTTATTTTTAGCTAGGCTTGGTAGTGCATGTCTGTAATCTTAGCAACTTAGGGAGGTGGAGCCCAGAGCATCGTGAGTTTGAGACCAGAGGTAAATTGTGTAACTTAGCTAGACCCTGTTTCAAAATAAAATAAAATAAAAAATAAAAAATAATTAAATGAGATAAAGAGGGCTGGGGGTGCTGCTCAGTGGAAGAGCACTTGCAAAGTATGATTAAGGCCCTGGGTTAAACCCCTCAGTACCATAAAAAACAAAAACAAAAACAAAACAAAACAAACAAAAACATATCTTATTTTTCAAACTTTATGATTCTGGTGCACGTTTTCTTTTTTTTTCTGTCTCTACATACTCTTGCCTGCAGCCGTAGCAGTGTGGTGTCTGATCTTGTCAGATCTCGAAAGCTAAGCAGGGTCTGGACTGGTTAGTACTTGGATGGGAAACCACCTGGGAACACCAGATACTGCAGGCTTGGGAGAAGAACCCAGCAACCCACTCCCAAAAATCAGTCCTCCATTGAAAACCCTACGAATAGCAGAAAACATTGACAATAATGTTCTGTTGTACTATCAGTTGGACACCGAGTCAATAGCACCTAACAACAAAATACATAGAAAGAAATACAAGTGAGATAATTGAAGATGTGATCCTTCCTTCATATTTGGAGGTAACAGCAACTAAAGATTTTTCACATAGATTAGGAAAAAAAGGGAAGACTTTCAATTATTTTGCCTAAAAACCTAGACTTACAACTTTAACTTTTAATTTAATAAAAATTTTAAGGTTAATATTAAAAATTTACTGTAAAGACTTTAAAATATAAAAACATCATAGAACCTAGAAATCCAGTTGGAAAAAGAGGCTCACAAACATTTGGTAAAGATATATTCCAGTTCCCTCTTTTCCTGCACAGCTTTTGTTGTTCAAGACTGCGTCTTTAACACTTTATAATCAGCATCTTCACCAAGCAGACCTGCCATAAACCAGGGTACTCTGCAGGCTAAAGTAGAGCTGGGATGCAGCTGCAGCAGGAAGCACGAGGCAGCTAAGTCTACACTCAGGGGATAATAATCGTTTTAAATCATGAACTCCTAAATTTCTCTAAAGAATTCCTATAATATTTAATATAGTTAATCATATGAAGCCCAAGTAACCATTAAATGAAGTAATTGTTTATGTAATGTGATTTGCGAATAAAGGACAATCTTTTAACAAAGCTACCATTTTAAGTACCTTACTTACCATTACTTTTGGTGCCCAAGTGCCCTTTAAATAGGCATGGTGAACCATATCTGGGAAGGACAGATGTTGCTCTGACTTTTAACAAGAAAAAAAAACATGAATTAGGATAAGTGAAACATAACTTTCACAAAGAAATAATACTGAATATTTCAAAAATAAGTTTATCTTTAAAAAGTCATTAAAAATTTGATTTGATCATGTAACTAGCTAGCAATGATGTATCAGATAGCAAAAATGCTGTGGCCATAGACTAAGTTTTTCTTTTAAGAAAATAAGTTATTTTTCAGTTTACCTTGGGACTTTAGTTTCATTAGGTGAAATGATAAAAAAAAAAAAACCAATTTAGGTTACATGATATATACTGATTTTCTTCTGTATACCACACACCCACTAGATGTATAACTGTTTTGAGATAAGACACCTAAGATTTTGAGTTAATACATATATATTAAGTATTTTAGTTAATCACAGGCTAGTCTGTCCTTAAAAATAATTTTAAGACAATAATCTTCTCACAAAGTAACTGAGTAAATTAGAAATTACATCATGATAATATGTATAAAATAAGCATATATAAAAATCAGAATCAGAATTTGATGACTGAAAAACATCTTGAGGTTTACCTAAGTCAAACCACTTACTCCTTGTTTGAATCTATCTAAAATTCCTTATTTATTTATTTAGGGACAGGGTCTCACTATGTTGCCCAGGCTGGCTTTGAATTCCTGGGCTCAAGTGATCTTACTGCCTCAGCCTCCTGAGTAGCTGGGATTACATGTGCATACCACTGCACCCAACGAAACATATTTAAAAGGAATTCCAATAACTCACTATCCCCTCTAAAAGCAGAATCCAATCTTTCAGCCTACATGGGATGTTCAAAAATTATATATAGACCTCATCACAAAATAATTTGTTTCCCCCTAAAATGAGTTTTTAGCAGTAATCCTCAAAAAAGAAAAGCTGAGTTAGAGTATCAAATGTAATTTACATGCAAAATATGAATACTCTCTCCCCAAGACAGATTTTTATTTATTAATTATTATTATTGTTTTTATGGTGTTGGGGCCTTGTGCATGCTAGGCAAGTACACTTACCAGAGCCATATCCCCAGCTCTAGATTTGTTTTTAGAGAGCGAAATGGCTATTAGTTTGTTATCATATGGACTGTTAAAAGCTATAAAGGTGTGGGGAGGACCCACACAAAGTCTAGAAGAAATGTGGATTAAAAATAGAAAAAGAGTTATTGAAACAGGAGAACTAAAATATAGATCTACAGAAGGAAACTTGCTACAATAGACAGAAAGAAAGCAGTTTGAGATCAGAATATGCAAAAAGTTCCTTCTACATCACAGATCAGAAGACAGGAAGATAAATAATTAGCTTATTTAGACCACTAGAAATTAAGGTGATACCATTTGAGTTTGTGATGAAAAGAATCATGAAATTAGCACAGGTTCCAGCAGGACAGGAGGAGGAGGGGAGAGCTAGATATTTTTTAAAAAATTATATATATTATATATAAAATATGATGTACATTTATATAAATATACATATTTATATATTATGTATGTAGTTTATATTGTGTATGTATATATTACATACATAACATATATTGTATATACATATGCATATTGTAAATATATATTATGTATATAATATATAAATATATATATTTATATAAATATATATATTTAACAAACCTTCAGGAAAACCTATTTTTGTTGAAGGAAAACGTGTTCAACTTTTTGCTTGCCCAGAATGCAATGCTTCTTTATCTGAAAAGGATCTCAACTTTTCTTTAGGGAACTGCTCCTCCTCTACTCTTATCCCAGGTGACTCAAATTCAGCAGATCCAATTGCTCAGGGCTGGCTATAGAACCCAAATCTGGTCAGCTGTATTGCCTGAATCAGCAATGACTATGTCACGTAAGTCCAGCCAATGAGATACAATCCTGGACTTTAACTGGAACTATTAGGAAAGATGCTCTTGTAACTGGGCTTGCTATGTCCAGCACAGGTTGTGAGCAAGCCTGGTACTGCTGGTGGCTATTTTGCACCATATAAGTGGAACCTCTCTGAGAAGGAAGACTGCACAGAAGAAAGGGAAACCAAGAAAGAAAGAGATTTCTGGTAACACTGAGTACTTGGAGCTAACCATTTTCGAAGATCTACTCTCCCTAAACTTTTCTTTACATAAGCCCTCCCTCCCAAAATATTCGACTTTATCGCAAACTGATTTGAGATGGGTTTCTTCATTCATAGTCAAAATGGTAATTTATTGAGTATAATATGTACCAGACACTGTCTTAAATACTTTGTGGGTATAAATTCATTTAATTCTTACAATAATTCTGTAAGATAAATACTATCATTCTCCCCAACTTATAGATGAAGACAGATGAAGCTCAAAGAAATTAAGCTTGAAATTTTGCCATGATTATACAACTATGATGTGACAGATGTGGGACCTGAACCTGGCAGTGTGGCTTCTGTGTCTTAACCATTATACTACCGTGAACAATAAATTGCTCAGTACTTGATCATCTAACCTAGTCTAGTATATGAAAACAGACTAAGAAGGTATCTCAGCTCTAGATAATTTATTACCTCCAAATTCCATTCTAATGTATGCATGTTTTACTATAGGTAGGTCATAGAAAAAAGAAAAAACAGGCATATCCAGAGAAGTTAGAAAGCACAAAAGAAAGGCTGGGACCTAGACATACTACCTTGGATGGAACAAATGTCTCCCATCCCTTCTACCTCTAGATGGTACCTGTGCATAAGGTAGTTACAATTTGCCCCACTTACCAATCTGGCATCTCTTTAGCATAAAATGCTTATAAGAACAAAAATAAAACTTAGCTATACCTTGAGTTCTGTGTTCCCCTATTAACCTTCAGATATACACAAAGGTCCCTCCTTGGTTTCTAACATTCCTACAGATAAATGTCATGTTAAAATTTACAGAACTGAAGGGAGAAAGAGACAATTCAATGAATCTGGGTTCTCTTATAGGCTTTATTTCCTGTTTATGGGTCACAATTTTCTTTATGCTTCTTTCCACAATATGATTTTTGTTGAAAAGTGAACATTTCAGGTAACATACTGTAGCAACTCTAGATACAGAATCCTCTCCTGGGCTTATTTCATTGTTGTCTGCCTATTTACTGACTTAATGAAGTCTTTTCCAACCTCTGATGTCATTCCTCAGCAGCAAAGCTTTGGGCATGCACACAGTGACAGCTTCTCCAATGAGGTCTGAACTCCCAGGCTTTGGGAGGAAGCTCCATTACAAATTTGTCCTACCTTGGGTACTCTTCCTCCACTCTAGGGGACAATATAGAGCTTTCTTATATTTACTCCTTTGATGTTAGGTGTTAGGAACTCTCATAGGGTTTTCAATGGCTGATTGTTTCAGGATTACCTTGGGAGTGAATTGCCACATCCTTCTCCCATTTTCATGGTGCTGGGAATCAAACCTGGGACCTCAGAAACTGCAGAGCAGCACTCTACCAACTGAGCTAAATCCCAGTCCACTTACTCTTTTAGGATAGTTTAACAGTTCTTTAAACTTCCCTTGCTTAAATCACTGTATGGCTTCTATATCCTGATTGGACTCAGAATGATTCAAAAGGGCATGGAAAAATAGTCTTAAACCAAATGCTAGGAAAAAAGAACACCATCCTCTAATAGGTTAGCACTAAAAATCGGATAAAGAGATTGACGGTCTTGTCAGAGTAGTGAAATGCTTCAGTTTGTGAGAGCAGCGTGGTGTCCTATACAATTTGATTTCACTAAGATAGCAGAAGGAACTCCACTGAGAAAAGACGGTGTTTCATTGTATCAGGATCCCAGGAACATCAGATGGGTAGGAATCTGTCATTGATAAGTGTCTCCATGAGACCAATAGATTAAAAAAAAAACTTTTTTTCAACCTACTTTCAGTTATCTACACTAATAAATTGTCTCTTCTCCTTTTCTCCTCAAAGGTCATTGATAATACTGCAGATGGCAGTTTGATTTCCTCACTTTTTTCTTCTTTTCCCAAAGAAATTGGAAAAAACACCTTACAAATTACTTATTTCAAATCCCCAGTTTTCAAATAACTAAGGTCAGGGAAATAAAGTGACTAGCTGAAGATTACCTATTTAGTCAATGTCAAAGATTACCAACAAGATCTATTGCTTTTTGTCTAGTGATTTTTCTACTACACTAACCTCTAGAAGGGCTGGGATTTAGCTCAGTTGGTAGAGCGCTGCGCTGCAGTTTCTGAGGTCCTGAGTTCAATTCCCAGCACCGCAAAAATGGGAGAAGGGCCTGGCAATCCACTCCCAAGGCAATCCTGAAGCACTCAGCCATTGAAAACCCTATGAGGGTCACTATGAGTCGGATACCGACTCGATGGCACCTAACAACAACAACAACAACCTCTAGAAGGTTTATCCCACAAAAGAATGTGATGGCCGGGTGCAGTGGCGCATGCCTGTAATCCCAGCGGCTTGGGAGGTGGAGGCAGGAGGATCACAAGTTGGAGACCAGAGGTAGTCTATGTAATTTAGCAAGACCCTGTCTCAAAAAAAAAAGTAAAAAAATGGGCCGGGGCTGCAGCCCAGTGGCCCAGCACTTGCAAAGCATGCAAGTGCGAGGCCCTGGGTTCAACCCCCAGTACCGGAAAAAAAAAAATGTGATTACAACAAGAAAATAACAAAAGATAATTTTTACTTAGGTGTCTTAATATTTTATGCTCTGAAATAAATGAATATAATCACCTATTAAAATTTATGAGATTTTTCAAATAAAGCATTTAAGCTTTGGCTAAATTTATGGTTACTTATAAATCATAATTTATGGTATATCAGAACTATCACAGATATTTGTTGAATATTAAATTTATTTGAAAAATTCAAAATCAATATCAATGTTTGATATTATATAATACCCTCAAAGTAAACTAATTGAATTGGGTAAGTTATAAAAACATAAACCTTTTTACATTTTGACATGAGCCTAATTTTAACATATTGAACAAACAGTAAGAGCTTACTAACATTTTACATATACATATCCCTTCCCATTCCTCCACCCCTACCATGTAATAGTAAAAATATTGGCTCTCCTGGATTCCAAGCCTATTTGGCCATTTGCTGTAATCTCTTGTTTTATTCAATACAAAATAAGGATAACACGTATCTAGCTAGATTATTTGTGTATTAAATGAGATAATTTGGGAGTAGTCCCTGGCACACAGCAAAGGTTCAATGTTAGTTTATGTTGTAAAATTTCTGAAGACCAAGCATTTTGGCTTTTTCTAGTACTCAGGTTGGTACAGTATCAGAATACCTAGCTTGCCAATCAATATAGAGTATCATTCAGCACGGCACTCATTTTGATCAATGATTACATAATAAAGGTACACTCAAGTTCAAAGCAAGACTTAATTCAAGGGGTCAGCTGGCAGCTTGATTTAAAGATACTCCTTTAGATAACAACACCGAACTGAGGAAAGCGTGTGTGGAGATTGCTTAAGAGAGTGTGAAGATGCAAATCGGATTGTGCTCATTTGTAGGGATTTTTGGCCCCAACCATTCCACCACGATGTCCACTTGACTCAGAATATTCAGCCAAGGCCAGGCGAATATTGTGATAACGGATCAGTGCTTTGTTACTAAAACTGTAATCGGCCAACCAGCAACACCTGCAAGGTTATAAGACCTGCAATACCGCGGCCCCGCCCCCAGCCAGATCTACGGACTGATAATCTGCATTTTAACCTGATTCCTAGGAGATTCCTCCTCACAATAGGTTAGCCAGTAGTTGGGGGGTGAAGTAGGGGCGCCGGTCACTGAATGAATGGGAGACTGCACGCACTCAGTGCTCACGGTGTACCAGGAACTTACTCTGTACTATCTGGATTTAATCCTCAGGAACTCTCTGGCATGGGCACATGATCCCTACGTTCAGGAGATGAGGAAACTGAGAGTCGCCTCCGAGGAGAACAACGGGGCTTGATTTGAGGCCCAGGGGGGTTTGACCCCAAAGATCAGGCCTGCGTCCTCTGCCTCGGAGCTACCGAGGCCATCAAGGCGACAACACCCTGAGCTCGGGAGGCAGGGCTCCCGGGGTGGGGGCGACAAAATCAGGCCCAGGAAGCGGACGCGCGAGACCCGCAGGCAGGGCTGCTCTCTGTGCTCGGGGACGCAACAGCGGCGGGGATCACCCGGGGCGAACGCCGGCGCAGCAGCAGGGGCACCCGGGGAGCCCAGGGGCGGCCTCCGCCCGCACAGCCCCGACCCGAAGCTGCCCTTTACCTCTCCGGCTGCCATCCATGCTTAGTCTTCTTGCAACCGCCGTGCGGACGCGCCGGGTCCCCTTTGGTCCTTCCCCCGGCCAGGCCCAGCCCTCGCAGTGGAAATTTGGGAAGCGGCAATGGGCAGCAGCGGCCGGGCGGCCGTCGCAGGGCCCGTTGCTAAGGGCCGGCGTCACGGCGCGGTGGTTGTGACGTCACGACGCAGGGGACTTGCGCGCCCAAAGCCCCGCCCCCCGGGGGGTGCCTGCAGAGACCGCGGAGCCCTGTGGGCGGAGACCGCGGAGCCCTGTGGGCGGAGACCGCGGAGCCCTGTGGGCGGAGACCGCGGAGCCCTGTGGGCGGAGACCGCGGAGCCCTGTGGGCGGAGACCGCGGAGCCCTGTGGGCGGAGACCGCGGAGCCCTGTGGGCGGAGCCGGGAAAGTGCCCCGGGCGGCAGTCCACTGCTCTGGAGTCCTGCTAGTATTCCACCTAGCGAGCTCGTGGCCCAAGCCAATTCACTAGCACGCGGCAGGCTTTGTCTCTGCAGGAAGAGCGGGGAGAGGAGGTGCTCTCATCTGGCGTCCCTATTCCCTGGGTCCCGGAAAAAAAGTCAAGCACAAGGGTTAGCTGAGGTCAGGGTAACATTTAACCGGTTCCAAATTATTCAATTTCAATGCAGTCCTTGAACTTTTGAATGAATGAAAATCCTGACGGTGAAAAGCATCTCCATGTTTGGTCTTCATCCTTGTCTTCAATCATTAGTTTGAATTTCCTTTATTGGGCTCTCGTCTCCTGTCCCCGCCCCTCTTTTATCTTGAAGCTCCAATCCGCTTTTCTCTATAGTGGGCTGGAGCTGCTGTATGAATGCCGGGTTGGGTTGAGTTATTCACAGCTTTTCACAGTTCGGCTCATTTTGAAGCTGTTACCTGTGAATCCTTGGAAGTAAGACCACAGTAGGGCAGAGGACATTTTGTCACTTAGTGCTTCTCAATAGCTGTTGTTGCTTGTTGCTAGGTGCCATGGAGTCGGTTCCGACTCATAGCGACCCTTATGTGGTTTTCAGTGGCTGATTCAGAATTGGCTCGGGAGTGGATCGCCACATCCTTCTCCCATTTTTGCGGTGCTGGGAATCGAACTCTGGACCTCAGAGACTGCAGAGCGGCGCTCTGCCAACTGAGCTAAATCCCAACCCCTCTCAATAGTTAGCTCTCTTGAAATTGTGGGCTAGGTGTATTATTAATTGTTTTGAGGAGGGGCCAGTCTTCCTTGTGCATTCATTGTTGGCTGTTTAGCCGTGTCCTTGCGCTCGACTCACTAGAAGCCAACAACAACACACTCCACCACCACTAGTGACAATCAGTGTCTCTAGACATTGCCAAGTGTAGGGGGCGAGGGTGCAAAATTGCACCCTAATTGATAACAACTGCTGTAATGGAAAGAGTACTGGATTTGGAGCCAGATTTCTAGAACTTCATTGTGTTTCCTGCCACCTACACGTTTGACCTTGAATTCGATTCTAAACCTCTTTGAGCCTCAGGCCTCTCTTTTCTCAAATGAAAGTGATGCTACTAATCTAGTAGTTTTAAGTATTGATACCTACAGTGACAAGCAAATAAGAAGAGATATTGTACCAGTGTTCCCCATGTATCTGTCAGCTTATCATGCTGTGATGGCTTGATGTTGCTGTGATGCTGAAAGCTATACCACTGGTATTTCAGATACCAGTAGGGCCACTCATGGTAGACAGGTTTTAGCTGAGCTTCCAGAGTAAGATAGACTAGGGAGAAGGACCTGGAAGCCCACTCCTGAAACAATTAGCCATTGTAAACCCTATGAATAGCAGAAAAACACTGTTAAATGTGGTGATGGAAAATGAACCCCCCAGGCTGGAAGGCATTCAAGAAACAGTGGAAGAGTTGCCTCCTCAAAGTAGAATCAACTTTCATGATGAGAATGGAGTAAAGCCCCTGGGTCCTCCTTATGCTGATGTGGCAAGACTCAAAATGAGAAGAAACATAATGGCTTTAACAATGGGCTCTAACATATAAAGATTGTATGCATGGCACACTGTTGCATACCATTTCATTCTGTTATACATAGAGTCACCATGAGTCAGATCTGACTCAATGGCACCTAATGAAAATTCTACTAGTGTTAGCTTTCTCTTTTCTAAGACTCCTATCTCAGAAGAGTTTAATATTAAGACATTCAGGCTTAAGGGAGTATATCAGGAACCCTATAACAAGAAAAGAAGAATAAACTAGAAATCCAATTATAGAAATACCTTGAACCCAAGAATCCCTAAGACATTGGGTAGACAGAATATTAAATTCAAAATTTGAGGAATTTAAAAGTATGTTTGATGCCTCTGTTGCCTCAACATTTAGGAGCATACAAGGGCAGAGAGTCAGATGTTATGCAGGAAACAAATTATTACTTGAATTCCCTTTCTGGTATCACGAAACCTTTTATGTCATGGTTGTTGTTCAGTGTCGTCCAGTTGGATCTGACTCATCAAGACCCTCATAGGGTTTTCAATGGCTGTTTCTGGATCCCTTTGGGAGTGGTTTGGCATGTCTTTCTCCCGTCATCTTATGATTTGCAGCTAAAAATATTATCTTGCATCTAATAGGACTCCAGTAAGCATTTGTTAGATTGAATTAGAGCTAAAGCATAAAAGACAAACTCCTTTGAGAAACACAACACATTGACTTTATTCACATGGAAGTGATGCTAGCCTCTCTTACAAAAGTAGATTTGGAGATAAAAGTAGATTTTTCTTTCAAGTAGGAAAAGAGCTCTGTGATTGGGAGATGACTGGAAGCGTGGAGAGAATTCTGAAGACATTACCTGGTATTCACCTGCAGCGGAGGCAATCCTCATTTGTTTACTTCTCTTTAAAGTAATATTTTGTTTCCTTTCTTTCAGGAGCATGTGTGCAATTTCCAATTTTAGCAGTGAATATATTAGCATAAGTGTAATCTAATTTGTTCTTTGTTTTTACTCTATGCATGTAAACAAGAGAGAGGATATTTCCTTATTGCTATTCCCAGGGGATGATCTATGATCTTGGGCACGTGTATACAGCTGGTATGAGTTTATTGCAGAATATACTTTCAAGAACACTCTTCTTCCACCGGGAGAATCACCACCAGATGCAGTGGCCTTGGAAAATAGGCATTCTGAAGATCTTTTGTTGACTATTTAAACATGACTTTCACATTCAGAAATTATTCCAGTGCTATGTTTTTGCTATTGATGTTTAGAAATTGGTCAATCTGTATTTCAGAAGGAAAACCATTGTCCTCCCTAATGAGTTAGCATGTGAAAACTAATTATTAGGTTTCTTTTAAGATCAAAACTAAAATTTGTGCTCAGTTGTGACATTATTCATAGCCTACTTTTTAGTTCTTTCTTTGATTCTCTTTACTAACTATGTGACTTTTATTCTTTTCTTCTTATTTTAATGGTTCAATTAGATCTCTCTTATTGGATGAGCTCTAAACTGTTAGGAATGAGGAAATAAACTTTATGCCATAACATATTGTCTAATACAAACAACATGTAGTTCATATTTATTATATTTTATTATATAATATTTTTGAATGCTATATTATCATATATTTACTTTCTATCTGGGCTGGGATTTAGCTCAGCTGGTAGAGTGCTGCGCTGCAGTCTCTGAGGTCCCAAGTTCAATTCCCAGCACCGCAAAAATGGGAGAAGGACGTGGCAACCCACTCCCAAGGCAATCCTGAAACAGTCAGTCATTGAAAACCCCATGAGGGTCACTATGAGTCGGACACGACTCGACGGCACCTAACAACAACAACAACTTTCTATCTTTACAGATGACCCTTAGTTTTATAATTCAGATGATTTCTGGAATTCATATTTGTCTCTCTGGATGTGCCTAGAGCAATCAATAAAATTTATCTAACAAATAAATTAAAAGCAACAAGAAACAAAAGGTCAAGATTATGTTTTTCTTTTCGTTGGGTTATGAGCATATTTTAATCCTAAAAACCCTGGAGGACAAAAATGAAGGAAAGGTATGGAATTTTTTGATATAGTCATACAAGAGCAAAGTAAAATAGAATTAAAAGTAAAATAGAGCAAAGTAAAACAGAATTAAATGTTGTGTGTGCACTTTGTTTTGACCTCAGTCTCCAAACAAAACTCTTAATGTTCTGCTGACTGAAGAATGCTTGCAAATTGGAGCTACTGCCTATTTCTCAGTCATTTCAATCAAAATACTGTAGCGGTTGATTCTTCTAGTAATTGAATGAGAAAATGGATGTTGAGAGCTTGTACGTATTGTTTGGAAGTAATGGATTAATTTGCTGTTTGTCACTAGAGGGGGCTTTAGGAAAGTTTTAAGCTCCATTCCTATGAGAAAAGCAGCCAGGCTGAGGCAATATTAACTTACATGTATCATTCAGGGATTGTAAGGTGCAACTGGCAAACATTTTAAAAAATGACCCCAAAGTAAAGCTTTTCCAATTATAGTTAATGATGTACATACTGAGTTCTTTTTCGAGCACATAAAAAATTACTCTATTGTCTAAATGTCTTTCATGGACTACAAACAATCTTCAATGTTGTCAGCCTATAATTTGATTTTTCTTAATTTTATTGTTAAAAGCAAGAGAGAACAGGGATGACCATCATTTTCTGTAAAGCAATATGTGCCTAATGGAATTACAGGTAGACAAAAGAGAGTGATAATTGGATATGCTGACCCCAAATGACCATTTTGAGTTCTCCTAGGGAACAGAACTCTAATATCTGAACACAAATATATCTTGTCCAGGATCGTTCTCAGAACTATAAAGCCACATACAGTTTGTACCGCACTTTTTAATATACTTAATTCCATACTTTATTTTTATTTTGCCTACATTGGAAAAGAGCACAGAGTGTTACTCTGTGTGTAGCTGAACTGGCCTCTTATTACCAAGAAAAGATTCACTCATATGGTGACCCTTTAGCCAAGGTTGCTAAGATTATAGATATTAGATCCACTGATAATTGCCATAGTCATCGCCCCCCTCTCCCAGTTTCTCCCCAGCTGTGTTCTTTAAATCCTTTCATCCAATTACAAAACTGTGAGCAGAACTTAATCATGCTGTGGTTACTAGGTAACCTGTCTCCACAGCTCTATCCGTTCTTTCACTGCCAATCACTTGCCACAATACATTAGGGAGGATGCTTGGCCTAATGGTTTAAAAACCTCCAGCGGATGCGCTGTTTACAAGTGGCTTCACCGTTCAAAACAAAGCAAAACTAAAAATACAACCAAGGTGTTCATCCACGCCAGTCATTCCACCATCAGAGTTCCAACAATTTCTCTGGAAACACTTTGCTCAGAATATTTGAACAAGTAAGCTTAGAAAAGAGAGGTGAGGGGTGATGGTTCTTGACTCCCTCACACATGTTCCATTTCTAACTTGACTCAAATAGAATTTTTCTCTTGCTCATGTTGAGCCCTTCTCTTTCCTTGTCTTCAGATAATTACTTTTTATAATGTTCCATATTTCTAAACAAAATCTAAATTTTCCAATAGCATAAATATGTGTTATGAAAACAGCTTCCACTTATGTAACACTAAATGCCCACAGGGAGCTGGGATTTAGGTCAGTTCGTAGAGTGCTGCTCTGCAGTCTCTGAGGTCCCAGGTTTGGTTCTCAGCACTGCAAAAATGGGAGAAGGACATGGCAATCCACTCCTGAGGCAATCCTGAAACAATCAGCCATTGAAAATCCTATGAGGGTCACTATGAGTCGGACACAATTCCACCTACACAGCACCTAACAACAGCAACAACAACAACAACAACAACAACAACAACGTGTCCAGGGAAATTTCTCTTCATAGGTAACCTTAGATAAAGAAAAAATAGTAAGGTCAAAAAGTAAGTAGAGGAGATGTTTCCCACTATGGTTTTAATCTGGATAAACACTTTGGTGGTGGGCTGTGCACAGAAAAAATTCCTCTGTGTCATTTAAAATATGCAGAGTGTGTCCTTATATAAGATAGACAAATAAGATAGAATAAGTGATGCTCCAAGCTTTCCTACTTTACTGTTTTGAACATGGCTGTCAGAGAGTCTAGGGGCTGGGAGGATGCAAGTGATTACTAAACCCAAACCCTTATCTTGCAGAAAAGACTACTGGAGAAGATAAGTAACTAGTCCATAAACTTGGTTTTCTGACTCCTGATTTAGTGCTCATTCCACTAAATCAGGGGTTAGGGTATAGCTCAGTTGGTAGAGTGCTTGCTTTGTGCTCTCTGCGGCCTTGGGTTCTAACTTCAGCAAAAAATGGGAGAAGGACCTGGTAGCCCACTCCCCAAATAATCCCTAAACAATCAGTCATTGAAAACCCTATGAATAGCAGAGAAGCACTGATACAGTGCTGGGCATGGCACAGTGTTGGAGAGTGTTTTGTTCCGTTGTACATAGAGTCACTATGAGTCAGACCCAAGTGGATAGCACCTAATAACAACTAAAAACCATTAAGTCAGGAAATGGGCAGCAAGACAATGATGTCAGTGGCTTCATTAAGCATGTTTATCCTCTTAGGCACATGCTACCTAAAATAATGGAAAAATGATTTTCATATGTGCTCATGTTCACATAAAATGGAAAATGTAAGAGTTTGCTTAAATCTTTTGTCTTAGACAAATCTGCCCCTAAACTGTCTTGGATGAATGAGAATACATATATTTTAAAGTCACACCTTTTATTCTAAAAGATCAACATGTGCTATTCTAGCATGACATATGGCACAGTTGAGTCCGATGTCTCTCTCTCCTACCCTGGAGATATTTACTTTACCATGATCCAAAAAGATTGTCATTGGCATTAGGGTTGGAAACATTTTACATTGGAGAATTACCCCTCAGAAGGGGCAACTCTGTTTCAAGGATGATGGAAAAGAACACCACTAATGACTTCCTGGGCTGGGATTTAGCTCAGTTGGTAGAGTGCTGCTCTGCAGTCTCTGAGGTCCCAAGTTCAATTCCCAGCACCGCAAAAATGGGAGAAGGACCTGGCAACCCACTCCCAAGGCAATCCCAAAACAGTCAGCCATTGAAAACCCTATGAGGGTTGCTATGAGTTGGACTCGACTCGATGGCACCTAACAACAACAACAATGACTTCCTATAAACTAAAAACTGCCACATGTTTTTTCAGGAAATATGAACATGCAAAGCACGTGACTTTTTGGCTCATATTTTCCCCTCATATTCTACAGGACATAACAGTCCTTTCTCTAGTTCATCTATACCTTCTTCAGCGATCTTGGGACTTTTACCTTCTTTGAACAGAATTACTAGAAGCTGGATGTCTATGTGGATACTGTACAGTGAGTGGTAACACAGAGTAGCCAGGAAGTATGTGTTGGAATCAGCCTATCCCAGATGTGCAACTTTGATCAAGGGCCTTGTCTCTTCATCTGTAAAAGAGCATTATGATACCATCTATTTCATGTAATTGTCAGAAGAGGGAATGTGTGCAAGAAGTTTATCACAGTGCTTGGCTATCACAATGTGGGTTCCTCTAGAAACTGATCATGAGACAAGGATTTAAGTGCAACAGTTCAGCGAGATGATCTCACTAAGCCTCAATGAGGGCACAGAAGTGAGACAAAAAGGAAGGAAGTGAAAAAGAGATGTTCTCAAGAAAGTCATTACTGTGGGTCGCTGGAACTCAATCCCTCCAGGGAACTCTGGGAAACTGTGCAGAACATATGGGAGTTTTCCTACCCAGGGAGCAGGGGAGCTGGGCTATTTACCCATCATCTCCCAACAGTCCTTGTCTAAAGGCTACTAGGGTGTTAGCTGGCTAATTTTCTGGACTTCTGACTTTCTGCTTAGGCTAGTAGGGTGCTCAGAGACAGCTCTGGGCACTAAAGGGCAGGTGTTGGTTGTTGGAAGTTGAGACCGGTACGTGAGGAAGTGGCAAGGGCTGAGGAGATGTGGGCATTGTCTGTGTCTGCTGCCTTGGGAGCAGAGGCCATTCAACACACATTTAATTTTCATATTTTAAAATATTATTATAAGGTGCTAGGCATGGTGGTGCACGCCTGTAATCCCAGTGGCTGGGGAGGCAGAGGCAGGAGGATTGCAAGTTCAAGACCAGACGCAGTCTGCCTAACTTAGTGAGACCCTGTCTCAAAAAGTGAAAAAAATGGGTATGGGGCGCAGCTCAGTCGTTCAGCATTTGCAAAGCATGCAGGCACGAGGCCCTGGATACAACCCCCAGTACCGAAAAAAAAAAAAAAATTATAAGGTGATTTTTAAGGTCCTTTTAAAATTGGATATGCCTGGTGTTTGCTGTGCATATTGTTTTTGTCTGCATAGTGTGATTTCCTTTTTCTTATGGAAAATTCATGTCATGTTCTTTGGATGATATGGTCCTGGTCTCCGCTTCCTTCCCAGTCCCATCTTCTTCTTTACCCTCTCATTACCAAGGGAAGGGGAAATGTGATCCTGGCCTGGGAGAGTACTCCCTGCCAGATGGTTACAGGGATTGAATCAGAAGTGAGTACCTTCTTCTCTATCAGTGCATCAGCAACCTCTTTGGGATTTAGCTGCTAGAACTATTAATATTGATGTGTTTCTTCTGTATCTGCTAAGCTAGGAGGTAGGAATTCTGGGATACTGACAGCTATCTTGATGTCTGTGGGAAGCAGGTGGAAAGATGTGTGTGTGTATGAGAGAGAGAGAGAGAGAGAGAGAGAGAGAGAGAGAGAGAGAGAGAATTGTGAAGACATTATTCCATTCCCCAAATACAACTCTCCAAGTGAGTTATGCCTACCAGTTATGTGAATGAATAAATTTCTTGCCGTCACTAGCAGCAAAAGTGTCCTGATAGATCATTTAATACATATTTGTTGTATTTCATGCTCTAAGACTCAGACCTTTTTACAGAAGCCACCTTCCACTGTAAATTCCCATGTAGGTTTAAAAGCTCCGTAGCAAGATGTTGGAGGCAGGTATGTACTGGCTGCTTCATTACATATATCCCAGAACATCTTTCCTCTTCTTTGGGGTTTTGGCATTTTATGTGCGATTGCTCAGTCATAGCATCAAATAACATCAAGTTACTCTGCGAGAAAGTTATCTCTTTGCAATTCTGTCAATCCTAATTGCTAGTATTTAGTGCTAGTGTTATCTTTAGCGCTTGTCACTCTTGCTAATTTCCCTTGCTAACAAAGACTCAACCTCAGGCTCAAGCCAATGTCTAGATAAGATTTGAGAGAATCATTTTAGTCTTTATTCTGCTTACTTATGACAATTACTACTATCCTTCCCCCTAGGATTTTTAAAAATATGGTTAATTTGAGCAGCTGGGGGCATGGCTCAGTGGTAGAGTGTGCACTTAACATGCATCAGGCCCTGGGTTCAATCCGCAGGAAAAAAGGGGTGAAAAAGAAGAAGATTGGAGCTGGGCATGGTGGTGCATGCTGGTGTACTGGGCAGCACTTGGCAGGCTGAGGCAGGAAAATCAGGAGATCAAAGCCTATCTCAAAAAAAAAAAAAAAGAAAGAAAGAAAGAAAGAAAGAAAGAAAGAGAAAAGAAAGCAAGACCCTGTCTCAAAAAAAAAAAATAGTTAATCTGTTAATTTAAAAAGTGAGTAAATTCAAAGGAAAACTATAATATATAGTAACTATGGGTCTGGGATTTAGCTCAGTTGGCAGAGCGCCACTCTGCAGTCTCTGAGGTCCAGAGCTCCATTCCCAGCACCGCAAAAATGGGAGAAGGATGTGGCAACCCACTCCCAAGGCAATCCCGAAACAATCTGCCATTTAAAACCCTGTGAGGGTCTCTGTGAGTCGGTTACAACTTGATGGCACCTAACAACAACAACAACAATCGGGCTGGGATTTAGCTCAGTGGGTAGAACGCTGTGCTACAGCCTCTGAGGTCCTGAGTTCAATTCCCAGCACCGCAAAAATGGGAGAAGGGCCTGGCAATCCACTCCCAAGGCAATCCTGAAGCACTCAGCCATTGAAAACCCTATGAGGGTCGCTATGAGTCAGATATCAACTCGACGGCACCTAACAACAAATAACAACATAGTAACTATAGTAAGAGTGGAATAACACGACAAAAGCACAGAAGTGGTAATTGAAAAGACTGGAGTGTGGGAATCACTAGTGTAAATTAATGGTCTCCCTGCTTCCACAGGGAAGAAAAAAGGAACAAGGCAAGGATCCACTCAGATTTGCACAGGGTGATTCTCTGATGCAATTTTGACTAAAGGATAAAATTGGTTTATTGAGGTAAGAGTCTCAATTTATTTGGGGGTAAAAACACAGACTTTCAATTTTTCCTAATCACTATCTTCAACTACTCTGATGAAGTCCCCTTCTCACTGAGTGGTAGAGGCCCTTGGCACTTCAGCCTGACTCTTTAGCTTTTTCTTTTTTTGGTAATTAATCATCACTTTCAGATCTTGAGACTCAGTCCTGTTTTCATCCTTTCTCCCTCCCTACCTCCCTCCCTTCTTCTCCACACCCCCCCTTCTTTCTTTCTAAGAATTTGAACTTTCTCTCAGATACAAAGCTCTTCTCTCTCCCTTGTCCAGCACTGGCTAGGTTAGTGGGCTCTGGTGGCTGCTGTCAGAGGTGGCATGCTCAGCTGTCATGCAACCCCTCTCTCCCTCACTCCATGCATGGGCTGCTCTGATGCAGAGGTGGAAAAGAAAGAGAAATAAGAAAGACCCAGCTCCTTGTTTGACTTATTTATTCCTGCATGGTTGATACTGCTCTTGTTGACGGGCTCAGCATAGACAAGCAGCAGCTACAGCAAGCCCCTTTGGTGGCAGCTCCATTTAAAGCAGCTTCTCCTGATGTTAGTTATATGTTATATGTTATATGTTAGTTATATGTTATAAGATTTGACTCCAAATGAACTCTCTTTGGCTCCAATTCCCTGCCATCAATGCATTTGTTTCTCTGATTCCTGCTATAGCAACTAGAGTCCCCAGACTCATCTTCCTGCAGGTATGTGTAGGACCTTTGCCTGCACTTCTTGAGAACTGGAGCTGTGGGGAAGATGCACAGACAGGAAGTAGCCCCTCTCTGTCTGGACCATTGCCATCATACTTTGTCTCCTTAATCTATTCCCCTCTGCTTGGATCATGGGGGCAGGTGATCAGATCAACTGCCTAATGTAGTCATTTAGCCAGAGAGTGGAATCAGAATTCCCCTTCTCGTAGGCACTCCTGAATCCACCAATGGCTGATGCTTTGGGGACCTATCTTCTTTGGAAGTAGCTCTTTCTTTCTGATGACATAGAGGAGAGGCAGGAAATGACTTCTTCTAAGAATTTCCCATACCAAAAGGTGACTTCTTCCTTTTCCTTAATGATTCTCATTTTTGGGGGTGGGTGTAGTAGGCTGAATAATGGCCACCTAACATCATTAAGGGATTTGGCTCAGTTGGTAGAGCGCTGCGCTGCAGTCTCTGAGGTCCCGAGTTCAATTCCCAGCACCGCACAAATGGGAGAAGGACCTGGCAATCCACTCCCAAGGCAATCCCGAAACAGCCATTGAAAACCCTATGAGGGTCGCTATGAGTCGGATATCGACTCGACGGCACCTAACAGCAACAACAACATCATTAAAAATCATTCTTTTCCAGACAAGTGAGAATGTTGAGTTTCATTTGCACGTAACATATAGATTCTCTTACAGTTATAACAGAAACTATTGTATTCTTTTAATATTTGTTTCCCCTAAACTGTATAATAGCTTGCAGCTGTACCACTATGGTGTCCCATCCCATCAGATCTTGGAAGCTAAGCAGAGTCGGGCCTGGTTAGTGCTTGGATGGAAGACCACCTGGGAACACCAGGTGCTGTAGGTTTGGGAGAAGGACCTGGCAACCCACTCCCAGAAAATCAATCAGCCATTGAAAACTCTATGAATAGCAGAGAAGCACAACAATTGTGTTTCTCCTCTTGTACATCGGGTCGCTATGAGTTAGACACTGACTTGACGGCACCTAACAACAACAATATACTGTATAATAATAGTATTCCTAATTTTTATTTGGGCCATATGGAATCAATGTCTAATCCTCCTTTGTGACTAGGATGCATATATGATAAAATTCTAATTAATGCACATGTTAAGTTAGCTTTTGTGTTGCTGTGACCAAAATACCTGGGAGAGACAGCTTGAGAAAGGAAAGCCCTATTTGGATGATGATTTCAGAGGATTTCAGTCTATAGTGATGATGACAGCATTGCTGAAGAGGTGGCAGGAACACATGGTGGTGGAGAGCTCTTCATGCTGCCGTGGCCCAGGAGCATAGAGTGAAACCAGAACCGGGGACCCAGGCAAAACCTTCAAACATCTGCCCCCTAAATGACCTACTTAGGCCAGCCAGCTCCCACCTTTCAAAGTTCCATAGCTTCTCAAAACAGCACCAGCCACTGAGGACCAAACACTCAAACTTGAGCTTCAGGCAGCATTTTATATTCAAACTTTAACAATGCATAAGATAAAAGAGTTGTATGCAACAGTAGGAAGATATATGACTGTCTTTTTTCCTTTTCCCCTTTCTCCTCTCTAGAATGTGGATGTGATGGCTGAACATAGAGCGGCCATCTTAGACCATGAAGAAGCTCTTGGAATAAAAGCACCACTCAGCACAGAAAAAAAGAAATAGAAGGAGTCTGAGTCCCTGACACCATGGAGTTTCATACCAACTTTGAGGGTCTACTGTCTTCAGACTTTCAGAAGAGATAAAACTAATTATATGGGTTTTCTAGTACTCAGAGCTATAGATAATCTTAGCCAATCATAGTCAGGCTTTTTGTAATGTTCAAACTATATTATGGAAGTGGATTTTCCTAGAAATTGCCTTCATTTACCACTTAGAATAGTAAATCAGTGCAGAATGCTTACTTGGATTAGACTAAAACTATAACAGTATTTTTACTCATGGGCATTTTCATAATTTCTGATAGGGGCAACTTGATAAATGACTTGAAATGAACCAAACCCACATTCAAGTTTTATTAGAGATTGCCTGTTCCCCACTGTGTTCTCTGCTCTTGGAGTTACCCACAGTAACTATTCTAACAATGCTAAAGGTTTGGAGAGAGAATGGGAACATTACAGAATGAAGAATTACGATACCAGCCTCCTTGGACGGTAGGTCTTAACTAGTTGTATGGACTTGAAGAAGACACTTCTCTCAGTTCCAGCTTCTTAACATTTAAAATGAAATGTTACTTTCACCTTTTTATTTCTATGAAAAACTTGGTGTTTTTTATGGGCTTCGTTTTCCTGTTGTTCTGACAAAGTCTAAATCTCTAAAACTTTGGAGTTATTTTAGAACCTGTGCCATCAAGCTGCTTTATGAAAGATGACAGATTTAGTATTGGTGATTTCACTGAAATTTTGTCCTTATAAAATTATTCATCATCCTAAATCATGTTTGAACACCCTCATTGCTAGCAGTATAATTTATTAAATATGAAGAGTTTCAGAGTGAGGAAGTAAATTATTCTGTTTGGTATCTCCTGGGGGAACAAACTGTAGTGGGCATCTTGGGTTTTACCTGAAAGAAGTTGGTTTCTTTTGCCCGCTGTCAGTAATTTGTTTTAAAACAAAATCATCATGTTATAACTCAGTATCCTATAGAGGTTACAGTCTAAAACAGAAATTAGTACAGCCTAAAGGATGTGGGAAATTGACATAAATGTATGTGAACAGTAGGTTCTAAGTCACCGGTATCATCACCAACTATGTCCACTGCCCAGGTACTTTGGCTTTTCAATAACAGAAATAATGGAACACATCCCCAGGCTGCACATTGCACAGAATCCCTGATAGGTAACCAATGATCTAACAAGGAATGGGGGCAGTAAAGGTCAAATAAACAATAGAACAAATAAAAAACAGCTATCAAGAAAGTAGGTTTTAATGCATTTTATATGTGAATGGTCTAAATGGAATTTTCTGGAATTTTATTCTGGGACAGAAAAGCTACATTACTGGAAAAACTGGAGACGTTCTAATAAAGTCTGTTGTTCAGTTATCTGTACTGTACCAATGTTAATTTCTTAGTTGTGATAATTATGCAATGACTATATAAGTCGTTAGAAGATGATGGATGAAAGATAGATAGGAGCCTTTTTTTCAACTCTTATGTACAGTCTTAAGTTATTTCAAAACAAATTGTTAAAAAACTTAGCTCTGTGTTTCAGGTATTGTTCCTAGATGCCATCGTCTGGGTATCCGACTCATAGTGACCCTACGTACGACAGGTGAAATACTATTATCAGTGCTTCTCTGCTGTTCATAGGGTTTTCAATGGTGGATTGATTTTGGGAAGTGGGTTGCCGGGTCCGTCTCCCAAGCCTATAGCACCTGGTGTTCCCAGGTGGTCTCCCATCCAAGTACTAACCAGAACTGACCCTGTTTAGCTTTTGAGATCTGATGGGATTGAATGCCACAGGGCTATGGCTGCAGGCTCTCTCAGGAGAGAACTAATCACTGGTTTAAAGATGAGAAAACTGAGGCACAGAGTGATGAAATAACCATCTGTAAATGAAACAAATGGTGTTATCTGGTGGTATTTCAGCTTATTTGGTCTGACCATTAAAGCTTGTCCTTTTTCATTTGTTAACCATCCTTTAAGTTTTGTTCCTCTAAATAGTTTACGCCTGCAGCTGTAGCCCCGTGGCTTCTGATCCAGTCAGATCTTGGAAGCTAAGCAGGGTTGGGCCTGGTTAGTACCTGGATGGTGGGAAACCGCTGGGAAACATCAGGTGCTGTAGGCTTGGGAGAAGGACCCAGCAACCCACTCCCAAAAAACAATGTGCCGGTGAAAACCCTATGAACAGCAGAGAAACACTGACAATAGTGTTTCGCCTGTTGTATGCAGGGTTGCTATGAGTCAGGCATGCACTCTAGGGAACCTAGCAACAACAAATAGTTTACAAACTTGTTGAGGGTAGAAATGTATCCTTTTGTTTGCTTCTGTTTTAGTTCCAAGGTAGAGATGAAACTTTGTACTCTTCTGATCCTAGCACCTAGCAGATTGGCTGCCCTAAGGAACATGCCCCACAAACACTTGTTGGTTGGGATTAGCATTTCTCTCCTCAAGTGTGTTTCTTTACCGCCCTCACAGTCTCTTTTCCAAAGTTGTCAACACGCTAGTGTGTAACAACCCAACGTGTGTCTCCCCATCATTCCCCAGCTCAGGGGTAGTTATTAGAAACAAGCAGAGGAGGAGGTCAAACAAAGATGGGGCAGGGTGCCAGAGTGGGCTCAGCCAGATGGAACTTCTTCATCCCTCTCCCTGGGCTCTTGCAAACCATGGGTTGTTGTTGCTGTTAGGTGCCGTCGAGTTGGTGGCTGACTCATACAGACCCTGCGTACAACAGGGGAAACACTATTGTCAGTGCTTCTCTGCTGTTCATAGGGTTTTCAATGGCAGATTTTTGGGAGTGGGTTGCCCGGGTCCATCTCCCAAGCCTACAGCACCTGGTGTTCCCAGGCGGTCTCCCATCCAAGCACTAACCAGGCCTGACCCTGCTTAGCTTCTGAAATCTGACAGGATTTGATGCCGCAGGGCTATGGCTTCAGGCAAACCATAGGTATGTGCAGGCTAATTGCTGCACCAACCTCCTCTCACCTCCCTGCTATATTCCAGGGGCTTGACAGCATTAACATGGATGTTTTCTTTATGTCATTTCCTATCAACAGGGGTAGTGGTGTAGCTCCTCTGAGCACCACACAGTTAAGGCTCCAGCTTATGGAGGCTCCACAGTTCTTCAGACATGACTTCAGGGTTACTTGGGCATGGACATCCAGCTGAGAGTGAGACTTACCATGGAAGTTTATATGGTCAGGCCTGGAGCTGTCCCATGTCACCTCTGTTTTCACATCCCATTAGCTCTAACCTCAAGGCAGGCTGGCAAATAGAGTCTACCTCTATGCCGAGGAGGAGGAGGAGGTTATGGGTTTGGGGGGACGTATGCATATTGATGGGGCTGGGATTTAGCTCAGTTGGTAGAGCACTGATCTGCAGTCTCTGAGGTCCCGGGTTCAATTCCCAGCACTGCAAAAATGGGAGAAGGACTTGGCAATCCACTCCTGAGGCAATCCTGAAACAATTGGCCATTAAAACCCCTATGAGGGTTGCTACGAGTTGGACACGACTCAAGGGCATTCAACGACAACACCAAATGCATATTGATGCTTGAATATGCAGTCATTTTTAGGGACAGAATGGGCTCAACACACTAGAAATGATCCTAGCAGCAACCACTAAAAACAGAACTCCCACCTCCCAACAGCAGATCCCTCTGCTCAGCATCAGTCAGAGAGCATCTCTCACCTCTTTCCTGGAGCTCCATTGTGTCATCTGCTTTGCCCTCTGCCTGAGCAATCACTGGTGACAAATGCACACGGATAAGTGGACATAAAAGAGAGTAAAGTTGCACTTGTGCCAATAAACCCCAGCTGTCAGGACATAGCTCTAATACCACCAGTACTTATCCTAAGTGTTTCTTGGAAGTGATCTCTTTAAACCAAATCAAGACAGAACACCCTTGACATTCATTTCCTGCTTTTATATAGCGCTATAATATGAGCACTGTGAGATCTTGTCAGACTCTTTGTCATTGAATAACACATTTGTTTTTAAAAAAGGATGGCAAATTAGAAAAGAGAGCATGAATCTATGGGCTGTCATTGTAGCTCAAGTATTCTCACCCAGAGCGGTTCTCTTTCATATAGGAGGTAACCTCATCGGGAGGTCGACCACAGTGCAGGGCTTGTCATATCTAAGAGCTTGGAAAACTCATGGACATTTACCCAAATCATCATTTTCCCATCCTAATCAAAACACGGGCTGGGATTTGGCTCAGTGGGTAGGGTGCTGCGCTACAGTCTCTGAGGCCCCGAGTTCAATTCCCAGCACCGCAAAAATGGGAGAAGGACCTGGCAATCCACTCCCAAGGCAATCCTGAAACGGTCAGCCATTGAAAACCCTATGAGGGTCGCTATGAGTCGGATACCGACTCGATGGCACCTAACAACAACAATCAAAACACATCGAATACATAGTCATTGCATGAAAATATGACTTGGTTTTATTTAATCAGGTGAGGTTTACATACATGAATTTTACCATGTAAATGTACACATCTCGATAGCTGTTTTTTGAGGGTATTTCACTGGCAGAAACCATTGAATTGCAGGTTGTCATATATTTACAAAACCCAATTAAAAGACCATTTTATAGTAAATGAAATATTCAACGTGGATTCAGTGATTTCTTTGCAAGAGCGGTTACGTGGAATCTGGGTCTTAGACCATTGTGAATGCATACCAATCTCTGACATTTGGACCAATTGGACCACAGGTGAACATAAGCAGTCACAATTCACTAACTCCTTGGTTCTGAGTTTTTTTCTCCTCATATTGTATGCTAGCTCTCAGAACTCAGTAGTTAACCTAGAGTAGTAGTAGAAGAAACATGCCATTTTGACGGAACATTGAACTACAGTAAATGTGAATTACTCACTGTTGTTGTTAGGTGCCATTGGGTCAGTATCCGACTCATAGTGACCCTACGCACAACAGGCAAAGGAGTATTGTTACTGTTTCTCTGCTATTCATATGGTTTTCAATGGCTGATTGTTTTTTGGGGGGGAGTGGGATGCTGGGTCCTTCTCCTAAGCCTACAGCGCCTGGTGTTCCCAGGAGGTCTCCCATCCAAGTACTAACCAGGCCTGACACTGCTTAGTTTCTGTGATCTGATGGGATCAGACACCACAGTGGTAGGGCTGCAGGCTAAATTATTCACTGTAGTCTAATGTTTCTGTCCTTTTCCAAATTCATATGTTAAATCCTAATGCCCAATGAGCCAGCATTAAGAGGGGGGCATTTGGGAGATGATTAGGTCATGAGAGCAGAGCCTTCATGAATGAGATTAGTGCCTTTATAAAAGAGGCCCCACAGATATTCTTGCCACATAGAAGACTCGGAAAAAGGCAGCAGCAGTTTATAAATAAGTGAACCCTCATTAGCCATGGTCTTTGCCAACATGTTGATCTTGAACATTCCAGTTTCCAGAACTGTGAGAAATAAATATCTATTACTTATAAGCCACTCATTCTATAGTGGTTTGTTAAAGCAGCCAAAATGGATTAGTAACAACAACAATAATGATAACAATTATCTTGAAGAAGCCTAAAGACACCAAGCCTGCAGCTGTACCACTGTGATATCCGATGCCATCAGATCTCAGAACCAGAGGATAGGCATCAAGCAGTTAAATTATTTTATTCTAAGGTCTCATAGCACTATGGCGTCGGATCCCATCAAATCTCAGAAGCTAAGCAGGATCAGGCCTGGTTAGTATCTGGATGGGAGAATGCCTGGGAACACCAGGTGCTGTAGGCTTGGAAGAAGGACCCGACAACCACTCCCCAAAAGCAATCAGCCATTGAAAACCCTATGAATAGCAAAGAAGTACTAACAATAATGTTTCACCTATGGTAAGTAGTGCTGCTATGAGTCAGACACTGACTTGATGGCACCTAACAACAACAACAACAACAACAACAACAAAGACATCAAAGAGCTAGAGAGAAAAAAGTCAAAGGTGAAAGATGTAATAATTTAATCAGTGTACATAGAAGCAAAACTTTGAAAATACCCATTGCCTCACTTGTACGCTGTTGCTGAGTGTCTTGCTATCTCTGGAGCTCAATGCACTTCTCTGAGCTGATAGTTCCAGCACGGTCAGGTGTGGTTCGGAAAGGAACCGTTAGGGTATATATCCATTCTTGAGGCTGAGAACCTTCCAGCCATCTGGCTACTACCAGATGGTACAGTGAGTAGGGGCTGATTTACCCACAATGAGAAAATTCTCCCCCTCCCCGCTGGGTAGTCAGGCAGATAGGAAGGAACATGGACAATGTTGAGTACCTACCAAATATAAATGTGCATATTGAACACTGAGGTGGTGACACAAGATGGCGGAAGTGGGATGGATGAAGGAAGACGGGGCCTGAACATAGGAATCAGAAGATGTGACTTAAATTATTTTTTTTTATGTGAATGTGGTCTTTCTTGAAACTCCTAACCTTGTTTCCCATTGTATGCTCCTGAAGAAAAGGAACCCCAATGAAATACAGCATGGTATGGGGCAGGGGAAATCTCAGCTTCCTATTCCAATCAACTCACTCTAATTCTGTGCTTAATTAACCCCTTCTGAGTCCCATATTTTTCCTCTGTAAAAACAGCATAAAAACTGTTATCTCAAAGGGTTGTTTTCATATACATGAGATGCTTAAGGTTAGCTTCTCTTCTCCTGGGACCTTGTGTATAGTAGCTGCTTACTAGAGAAATGAATTAAGAACATTTTGTAGAGTCGTAGAATGTTAAAATTGGAAGAGCCTTTCAAAATCATCTAGGTCAATGATCTCATTGAATTTAACCATATTTCCCCTTTTCTTAGAGTTATAAATTGATGGGGAAAAAGCTGTTACTATCAAAATATAATGACATCTTGTCTATTAGATGGGAAAAGATAAAAGAGACTGAGAGAACCAATATTGGTGAGAATGTAGAACAACTTTGTGCTCATGCCTTATTGCTGGATGTAGAGATTGGCTCAGACTTTCTAGGGTGCAATCTGGTTGATGCCGACAAAAAATTTAAATACACATACCCTTTGAATTAGCAGTTTCATATCTAGGAATTTAACCTGTGGAGATAATTGACTAATTGTATAACAGTATACATGTCAAAAAAATCTTCTTGGTAGTGTTATTCATAATAGTGAATTGCTGCAAACACCCTTGTTGTTGTTATTAGGTGCTGTGGAGTTGGGTCTGACTCATAGTGACCCTCAGAATTTTCGAAGGCTGATTGTTTTGGGGATTGCTTTAGGAGAGGCTTGCCATATCCTTCTCTCAATTTTGAACCCAGGGCCTGCGCACTCTACCAACTAAGCTAAAAGCCCAGCCCCTAGAAACACCCTAAATATTCCTAAATAGAAGATTGTTGTTGTTGTTGTTGTTAGGTGCTGTCGAGTCGGTATCTGACTCATAGCGACCCTCATAGGGTTTTCAATGGCTGACTGTTTCGGGATTGCCTTGGGAGTGGATTGCCAGGCCCTTCTCCCATTTTTACGGTGCTGGGAATTAAACTTGGGACCTCAGACACCGCAGCACAGTGCTCTACCAACTGAGCTAAATCCCAGCCCAAATAGAAGATTAGTTAAATTAAATTCAATATGATATACCCACATAGTAGAATATATAACAAATTTATGTCTATTGAAAAGATCTTCCTAGTAAGTTGAGTGGGTAAAGCAGGTCAAAAAACATTATGCCAAGCTTAGTCTCATGTATAGAAAATTATTAAGGCATGTATGCAGAGGAATGTTGGAAAGATGGTTGCCACAATTTTAACAGTTGATTCTGTATGAGTTAGGCTGATTTTTACTTTCTTCTTTAATGTTTCTAAAATGTGCGGATTATCTATTTGAGTATATATTGACTTTATAATTGGAAAAGAACCATAAAGCTATTTTCCATTTGAAACAAAAAGTAAAAATTCCCTTCATGGTTCTCAATTGAATGGTGTTAATTGGGCATGTCATGTGCAGAATCCTATTTTATTTTTATTACTTAACCTGACTGCCAAAACAATTGTTAATGCAGTCATAACTGCAGAAAGGCCACACCTTAATAATTCTCACTTTCTCTATGCCTCCTATCATGGGTTTTAAGATCTTATCACAGATCTTTTTATGAAATAAGGCAATGAATACTTACACATATAAGTAAATAAGTAAATAATAAAAATTGCTTTTGTTTCTCCCTAATTGTAAGCTTACATTTTCACAAGTCCATTTTTTCCTAAATAAAAATGATGGTTGACTATCCTGTAATGTAAATCTGCCCATAAGTGACATCCAAATGAAGCACACCTCCTGTCTTGTGATTAAAGAATTTTAAGGACTAAGGGCAATAGGCAGGATGCATATTGTGTACTGGTTGCCATGGTTTTGACTGGGGTTGGGCTATTTAAGCTTATTCTTAATTTGGATAGGCATAAGTCTGGCTTTGCAGGGTTAAAAATGGTGCAAAAGGCAGGGCTGTTTTTAGGGTGGGTAGGAACCTGACTATAGTTGCAGCTAAAAATAGAGCTTCCTGGCCTTAATTAACTCTTTGGCTACCAGACTGGGTAAAGAAATTAATTATAATTATTGTTTTTAGAAAATAAGCTGGCATGACAAAAAGAAGCAAAAAAGCTTTTGTCTAATTGTATAGCCATTTTAAAACCAATATCCTAATATCTCAAAAAATCCAACTGAAGTATATATTGAAAAGGCTCATGTTATTTTTAAAATCAGCTAGTCAGTTCCCATGGCAGCTTTACTCTTTTGAAGTATTCCAGATTGTTACCAATTTAATGTTTTTAGCTGGTAATTTCCTTTTCCATTTGCAAATAGCACTTTGGAGTAAGCAGGAGGTAGACTTCTAATAGTTTATTTTTGATTCTATTATCTATTCTATTTCATGTGGCATGTCATGCATTATTAAAATGCAGATGATCTCTATGTCAGGGGCTTTAACCACTGATGGTAAAAGAATCTCTAAAGCCTGGATACATAAGCATGTGATAGTCTCAGATTCAAGATTTTCAATCTGTCTTTTTGGAAGCTGCAGAGGCTCTTTGAATGGCACATGGTAATTTAGAAAGCCCATTCAAACAGAATCAAAAAGCAGAGGTTCCAGTTTTACTTCTGCCCTTGGCTAGCTCTGGAACTTGGGGCAAATCAATTAATCTGCAGGAGTCTTCTTTAATTGCAAACTCTTTAGTTTCAAGGATATTTGGACCAAATGAGTTATCTACTTTAATCTGTTTAGTATTTATTATTTTTAAACAGTTGCATTTTTTCAAATAGAATTAATATGGAAGTCCTTTATGAAAATAGGAAAAGTGAAGTTCTACTTTACTTTTATCATCCTGGGTTTGGGAGAGTGCTAAGTGTTTCTCTCTTCTCCCTTCTCCAGCTCCTCTTGAATCATCAGCAGGAGCCCATAAAGCTCTTCAGAGCACAATTTAAGGACCTTTGGTTTAATAAACTTTAATGTCTCATTATTTTTAAAAGTTAGTCTATTGTGCTGAGAAATAAAAAAAATAAAAAATTTAAAAAAATTTAAAAAAAAGCAATACGACAAGAAATTGTGCTGGGAGCCAAGACCATAAGTAACTTTTTACAAGATACCCGGATGAAAAGGTACAGGGTGTGGTGAAAATAGCAGATGTTGAGGCACAGGGCATTGTGACCTTTGAATTGAAATTACCATCTGAAAGCGGTTGTCAGGGTTACAGGAAGAGCTGAAGACTTCTGAAAAGCCCCTGGCCCTTGTGACATTTTTGCCCCGCCCCTCCCCCTCCATGTGTATTTAAGCTACAGCATAAAATTAGATTTTGGAGCTTGATCAGACAGCCTGTCTTGCTCTCATCCTTCGTGTCTCTTGTCTCTCTCTCATTTATTCGCCCCCTACTCTAGGTCCCTGTTGAAAAACCCCAAGGGTCAATTGCTTTTAAAAAGTAGGCATCTCCAGAGTATATCAACAAAGATAAATTATAACACCTTCCAGAAGATAGTGATCATTACTTTCAACATTATAAGTTAGAAAACTGTTGCTTTGATTTTCCTGATATTTGACATCCAGTGACACTTATGTGAGTCTACTTCTCACTATTTGTTATGAGACCTTGTTGTTATTGTTGTCGGGTGCCGTCCAGTCAGTGTCTGACTCATAGCGACCCTATGTACAACACATGAAACACTATTGTCAGTACTTCTCTGCTATTCATAGGGATTTCAATGGTTGATTGACTTTTTGGGGGGAGTGGGTTGCCCAGTCCTTCTCCCAAGTCTATAGCACCTGGTGTTCTCAGGTGGTTTCCCATCCAAGTCCTAACCAGGCCCAACCCTGCTTAAGCTTCCGAGATCTGATGGGATCGGATGCCACAGTGCAATGGCTTCAGGCTATGAGACCTTAGAATAAAATAATTTACTGCTTGATGCCCATCCTCTGCTATTTTGTTCTTTAACAAATGTCTACCCACTGACACATAATTTCATTTTGGGGGATTTTTGTATTCTTTCGGCATTCTTATATCTTTGCCCAGCCCGTTAACTCCATTTTTCTAAATAAGAGTGCTGTATATAGGGATAGCTCATTTTACTGTCAGTATTAGTCCAGCTTCTGTCTGTACCAATGCAAAACACTTTTATTCACAGAGGGAAGGTTCTGATTGGATTAAAGACTATGCACTTACATGGAGGAAGCTGGAATTTGAGCCACTAAATGGATAATTTTTTTTTAATCCAAATCTGATTATTAGTTATGCTAAAGCCCCGACGTGTCTGTCAGTTTGCTGTGGTGTGGGGGCTTGCATGTTGCTATGATATTGAAAGCTATGCCACCAGTATTACAGATACTAGCAAGGTCACTTATGGTGGACATATCTCAGCTGGGATTCCAGACTAAGACAGACTATGGAGAAGGACATGGCTAACCCACTCACAAAACAATTAGCCATTGAAAATGCTATGAATAGCAGAGAAACACTGTCAGATATAGTGCCCAAAGTTGAGCCCCCAAGGTTGGAAGGCACTCACAAGACGACTGGGGAAGAGTTGTCTCCTCAAAGTAGAGTCTCACTTAATGACAGGAATGGAGTAAATCCCCAAGGACTACCAGTTGCTGATGTGGCATGACTCAAAATGAGAAGAAACAACTATAAACATCGATTAATAATTGGACTGTGAAATGTACATAGTATGAATTTAAGAAAATTAGAAATCATAAAAACAGAAATGGAGTGCATAAACATTGACATTCCAGGCATCAGTAAGCTAAAATGGACTGGCCTGGGCCATTCTCAATCAAATAATCATATGGTCTACTATGTTGGGAACGACAGGTTAAAGAGAAATGGTGTTATATTCATCATCAAAAAAGACATCTCAAGATATGTCCTGAAATATAATGCTGTCAGTGATAGAATAATATCCATATACCTACAAGGAAGGCCAGTTAATATGATTATTCAAACTTACACATGCACCAAAAGGCCACAAATGGAGATAGGGAAGATTTTCACAGCTCCTGCAATCTGAAATGGATCAAACATGCAATCAGTATGTACTGATAATTACTGGTGACTAGAATGCAAAAGTTGGAAACAAGAAGAATCAATAGTTGGAAAATAAGGTTTTGGTGACAGAAATGATGCTGGAGATCACATGACAATTTTTTTCAGACTAATGACTTTCATTGCAAATACATTTTTTTCACTGACATAAATGGCAACTATACACATGGAATTCACCATGTGTATAGAAAGGGGATAGGATATACAGGAACCAAACTGATTGCATTTGTGGAAAAAGATGATGGAAAATCTCAATACCAAATGTCAGAACAAGACCAGGTACTGATTGTGGATCAGACCATCAACTGCTCATATGTAGGTTCAAATTGAAACTGAAGAAAATTAGAACAAGTGTACAGGAGCCAAGGTATATCCTTGAGTATATCCCACCTGAGTTCAGAGACCACCTCAAGAACAGATTTGATGTGTTAAAGACCAATGATAGAAGGCCAGACGAATTGTGGCATGACATCAAAGACATCATTCATAAGGAAAGCAAAAGGTTATTAAAGAGATAGGAAAAAAAGAAAAGACCAAATTACATGTCGAAGAGACTATGAAATTTGAATGTTGGAGCAGTGAAAAGGCAGACATGAAAAAATAAAGGAGCTAAACAGAAGTTTTCAAAGGGCAGTTGGAGAAGATAAAATCAAATATTATAATGACATGTGCAAAGAGCTGGAGGTAGAAAACCAAAAGGGAAGAACACACTCTGCTTTCCTCAAGCTTAAGGAGTTGGAGAAAAAATTCAAACCTCAAGTGGCAATAGTGAAGGATTCTACAGGGAAAATACTAAATGACACGGGAAATATCAAAAGAAGATGGAAGGAATACACAGAACCATTATACAAAAAAGAATTGGTAGTTGACCTACCATCTCAAGAGGTTGGATATGATCAGGAACCAATGGTACTGAAGGACAAAGTGGATACTCCCTTGAAGGAACTGATGAAACACCAGGCTCCAGGAATTGAGGGAATGCTAATGGAGATGTTTCAACAAACAGATGCAGCACTGGAGGTGCTACCTTGTTTATGCTAAGAGATTTGGAAAATAGCTACCTGGCCAACTGACTGAAAGAGATCCATAGTTGTGACCATTCTAAAGAAAGGGGATCCAACAAAATGTGTAAATTGTTGGATGATATTATTAATATCACATGCAAGTAAAATTTTGCTAAAGATCATTCAGAAATGACTGCAGTAATATGCAGACAAGGAACTGCCAGAAAATCAAGCCAGATTCAGAAGAAGGTGTAGAACCAGGGACATCATTGCTGATATCAGTGGGATATTAGCTGAAAGCAGAAAATACCAGAAAGATGTTTATTTGTTTTATTGACTATGCAAAGGCATTTGACCACATGGATCATAATAAATTATGGATAAGATTGTGAAGAATGGGACTACCAGAGCAGTTAACTGTACTTATGAGGAATCTGTACACAGACTAGGAGGCAGTAATTTGAATAGGATGAGGAAACTCTACCTGGTTTAAAGTCAAAAAGGTATATGTCAGGGCTGTATCCTCTTACTGTCCCTGTTCAATCTCTATGCTGAGCAAATAATCTGAGAACATGGCATTACCATTGGAGGAAGACTCATTAACAATCTGTGCTGTTAAGATAACACAACTCTCCTTGCTGAAGTGAAGAGGATTTGAAACATATACTGATGAAGATTAAAGAACATAGCCTTCAGTATAGATTGCACCTCAACATCAAGAATACAAAAATCCTTACTATTGTGTCAGTATACAACTTTGTGGTAAATGGAGAAAAGAATGAGGTTGTCCAAGATTTTGCTTTACTTGATTCTACAATCAACACCCACAGAAGCAGCAGTCAAGAAATCACTGCATTGGGAAAAGCTGTTGCAACAGACTTCCGTGAAGTGTTGCAAAGTAACAATGTAATGTTGAAGAGAAGGTTGGCCTGGCTCATGCCCTGATATTTTTAGTCACATCATATGGTTCTGAAAGCTGGACATTGAATAAGGAAGGCAGGAAAAGAATCGATGCCTTTGAATTATGGTGACAGAGACTAATATTGACTATGCCATGGACTGCAAAAAGAGCCAACAGATCTGTTCTGGAAGAAATGTAACTAGAGTGCTCCTTGGAAGTAAGGATGGCTAGTCTGGGTCTTATGTATTTTGGACATGTTGTCAGGAGGGACCAATCCCTGGAGAAGGACATCATGTTTTGGAGAGTATCAGGTCAATGATAAAAAGGAAAACCCTCTGCTGGATGGATTGAGCTTAAACATAAAAATGACCATGCACCTGGCACAGAATCAGAGAGTGTTTTGTTTTGTTGTACATAGGGTTGCTATGAGTTGGACCCTACTCGACAGCACCTAACAACAACAACGTCAGGAAAAGATATTGTTTACACCCCTAAATGCTTAAAACTGACATACATATTGTACTTCTCAAACCTCTGCATAAACCATTTATGGAGAAATCATACCAACCACCCACTCCTTGCTAAAACAAAGCAAGTGTTTTAACACCAAAAGTCAACTTAAAACAGCCAGAAAATTGGAAATGGAAAGAAATGACTGGCTGCAGATTTAACAAATTTCTTTCTTTTTTGTTTTAAACCTTGGAAGTGTAATACATATTTTAAAAGATGTACATGAGTTTCAACTAGTGTTGGGTCCCTGTTCGGGCACCAACTATGTTGGGCCCCACGTTCAGGTGCCAAATCTATGTGGGGCGAGCGCCTCCCGGCCCAGCCTGAAGGTTCGGACGGGCTGCGCTGCCACGCACACAGATACTAAACACAATTCACTTGGGACCCTCAGGTGAGGGGCGCAGACTCCCGAGGCCCTCGGGACCCCGGAGGAGACAGGAGAAAGGAAAAGCCTCAGGCGCTTTTGCCTTCCAGGGACAAACACCTGTGTTGGTCGTCTCGGTGGTCAGGAGGAGACAGCTGCCGCTTCCTCAGTGATCAGAAGGAGAGCAGGTTCCTTTCCTTGTTGAGGATTGCGACGGGAGAGCATTATTTCCTCACCGAAGGTCCGGGGAAGAGCAGCGGGAGAGGCGCGTCCTCATCTGTGGTCCGGGCAGGAACAGGCGAGAAGGTGCAGAAAGGGATGCCAGAAAGGCCGTGCCAAAAAAGGGAGAGCTGCCGCATCGCAGCTCTTTATATAGTTCGCCCATGGAATGGCCTGAGCCAATCAGCTTTCAGCCCAATTGTCCAGTCAGGAAGGGTTTTGTACAAACATGCACCCAAGTTACTTTCATTTTCCCTAGATTTCTAACTTACAAACCAGATATTCAAACGCCATTTTCCCAGTTTGGGAGTTTTTGCCAATTTCCTCCCAATTCTTCCCTACATATCTCTCTTTTTCTTTTAATTTTTTAATTTGATGGACATGTTCTCTGAATAATTGTACCGTTATAGAGTTTTAGGTCCTGATCATTTACATCACATTTTACATTTCGAACTCTCCTGGTGACTATACATACGATTATAATCATAAGGCTTACAGCAATAATCATAACATATAACAGAGCAGTTTTAAAAGTCTTTTAACAATTCCCTGGAGCAAGGCCAAGGCTGGTGAGTCTTGCCATGGTCGATGTTGTCTAACTGGTACCCAAATTCCCTTTCTTACACATAGCAAATAGATGTTCTCTTTATTATAGTCCATACTCAGAGGTATTTACATAGGCATACAAATTACATTGTTTACAAAAGAGTGACCCATCCATCTTGTTCCATTTTGTCTCCCCTCTTAACATTACATATAGGAGTCTTACACAAGTTCTTAATTTCATTCTAGCCTTTTTACCAGGATCTGAAGTGCTTACTGCCCAAGGAGGTCTAATTATAGCCATCAACTTCCACAGGTGTACTTGTGGAGGTGCCTTTTCTGTTACGTGGAGTGAAGGTGGGATTAGTTTGTAGTCCATAACATACTTTTAACAATGCAGGTGCCAATTATATGAGCCCTTTCACTAAACCTGTGTGTTCCCACCCCATTACATTTTCTCGGGGACTTTCATGAACACCCTCGCATTTTCTTTATGTAATTACTCTATTTATATGGGCTCTGATCCATGCCTTTTGGCATCCATGGCACCTCTTTGGCTTTCCTTGACCCAAATGTTGGAACATACAACCTCTCCTCGCTTGACATTGGCCAGATCTTATTGACCACTGACTGTCAAACAGTGCCTTTCCTTTACCCCCATACATATAGGCATATCTTCACTTCCCACACTGAGTTTTTGATGACTTTTACCTCCTCCTCTGGCTTTAGTGGGCCTCTTGGGTCGTTAAGGTCCCACTACCCATGGCACTTCATTGGTATACACAGTTACCGGTGCGTCGTCCCAAGTGACCACCCTGTTGAGTGGTGGGTTGGGTACATATGCCCGATACACACAGCTCTTATTTATGGCATCATTTACCTGTGTTACATTTACCTCTATTACCATAATTGACTCTGCAGCTGTTGCCATTGGCATGGCAGATGCTGCCAATGGAGCACCATTATTAACAGTGTTAGGGTACCCTTTACAATTTTTGGCATTGCTTCCTATTTACTTTTAGTGGTCTGACCTGGTTTGGTGGTTTTCCCTGCTGTCATTATTGCTTTTGGGTTCATTGTTTGAGCTGTCCTCAGTTTCATCACTCTCTCCGTCAGCCCTTACATTCTTCGCGCCCCCTCTTCCGCCATGGTTCCCTGGGCGTTCGGAAGTTTGTGGCTCACTGTCCAAGTCCTTGTCCCCTTTTTTGGTGTTACTACCCTTGGCGTCCTTTGCTCTCCGGACATTTTGCGCTGGGATCCAAATTGGCTTGTCCTCCCCCTGTGGGAAAACACATGCCGAACCTCGCCCTTGGGTTAGTAACATGTCAGGCCCCCTCCACTTTCCAGTGAGAGGGTCCTTCCACCAAACCAAAATTTCTGGTGGCCTTGACATCTGTCCCCAGTGCTTTTTCACTCTGGGCCTATTTTCATGTTTTTGAATATTAAGTATATTGATAGTTGTTAAGGCTTTACTAAGTATTACATTGGGTGGGTACTCCCATTTCCTTCCCCCTTTTTCTTCTTCTAATTGTTGTTTTAAAGTTTTGTGGGCTCTTTCCATTATGGCCTGTTCCTGGGGGTTGCAGGGAATATCTGTGCTATGGGTTACTCTCACAATTGTTGGTGCCATAAAGGCTTTTACAGGCTTCTTGCCTTTTTTAACTCTTATTTTTTCCTCATTATCCATTAAGATTTCATAGCCTTTATAGAAAGAAGTCAAAACAGTATCCTCAACATGTTGACTTAGTAGGAACCTCAATATTTAAAGGCATTGTAGTTACTATTGAAGATACAAACTTATACAATGTTACTGAATTAATTTCAATAGGAACATCAGCAAGAGCCTTTTGGCTCCAAGGTTTCTTTTCCCAAAATTTACAGTTTAACAGATTTAGATTGAAAACCATTTTCTCACATTTCTTAACATATGTCATATGATTGTAATTTCCATCAGTCCACTCTATTACAGAAGCAATACCTTTTACATATGGCTTTATATTGTTCATGCATCGAATATCTATTGCACCTGGAGAGGTCTTTTCTTTTAGGTATGGTTGTAAACAATCTATACAAAACTTGTGCTGACAGGACATTACATCTAACAATTTTTCTTTAGAATGTTGTAAAAGGCACCAAGAACATTTTACAGTTGATTCGTTAACAAGAGTTATCCCATTGTTAGAACATGTATCTTTGACATTTATAATTTTATCCATTTCATTATTGAGCTCCTGTGACTTACATTTGAGCTTTTCTGTTCTATATTTATTATCTTCAAAATTATTATTCTGAGCAATGTCATCCTCTAAACAATTACCCAATGGATCCTTTTGTTTGTGCAAAACAGATCTTAACTAATTGATGTTCCTCCTTTAACATAGGTAGTTTTTCAGATCCTGTCATTTCTGATTCTTTGTTACTCAAAGATCCCAAATTTTTCAGATCATTATTGGAGCCTGTATTACTCGCTGAGGCATCAGTTTTGAGTTTCAGTTCAGCCTCCACAGGTACAGTCCAGTGCACCTGGAGCCTGTCCCTATCTCTCTGTGGCTTTTCACTTTCTTTGTTCTTGTCCTTATTTGTATTCTCTGGGGGTCTCTGTTCTATCTCCCTCTGCAGCCTTTCTCTTTCCTGGTCCTTGACCTCACATTGGTCCTCCAGAGGTCTCTGTTTTGTTTCTCTGGGTCTGGTCGCTATCTTTTCCTGTGGCCTTTCCTTATCCTTCCTTTGTGGCTGGGCTGGAAGGCGCCCAATCCGAAGTTTAAAGGCTTGTGGAGGGGTGTGCCGTCCCTATGGTAGCTGGACCAACACGTTTTCTCGGTGTGACCCATTTTGTCACATCGCTAGCATGGACCACGAGGCCTATTGCTATTCTCCTCGGATCATTCCTTCCTCCTCTCTTTTCTGGGCCCTTCCTGCCTTTTTGGGCATTCCCGCCACCAATGTCCTTTCTCCCCGCAGTTATTACATCTGCCAGGTCTCCTGTCTTTGAATCTCTCTGGAATTGCAGTGAAGGCCTTAGCAATGCTGTCCACTGCTTGGTTGGTGAAGGCTCTGGCCATGACTGTGGCAGTTTGGGTCGTGGAACCCACATCCTGTGCAGCCACAATCCAATCCTCCAGGGTCCCATTCTTTAGGCCCTGGCAGGCTTGCCTGCAGTCACTGGACAAGCCATCCCACACCAAGTGCTTAAACAGTTCTGCTTTTGCACCTTCATGAATAACCTTATGCTCCAGACTCTTATTGACCCTGTCAACAAAGTCCACGAACGGTTCATTTTGCCTCTGTCTGAGCGACACTAAACTTGGTGTCGCCCCTTCTCTTGGTAGCCTATCCCATGCTCTCTGGGCACATATTCTTATTTGGTCAAATGACTATGCCGGACCCATTGCTTGCCTTGTAACCACTGAGTATATAGGTCCTCCTTACAAGCAGTCTGCTCCAATATCTACCCCCGTCCGGGTGTTTCTCTCTGCTTGCTGTTTACATTCATCTCGGTATAGAGCTTCCCATTGGATGAAAGTGGGCCCTGGAAGGACTGCCCTTGTTAGGTCTCTCCAATCCTGTGGAGTGTTTACCCTAACAGCAAGACTGTTAAGGAGTGTTTTCGTCCATGGGGAGTGTGGTCCATCCTCCCTAATAGCCGCCATTAAGTCCTTTAAGTCCTTGGACTCATATGGGTACCACATTTGTGGGCGCTCTGGAGTTGGTATTACATTGACTGGGTATGCCTGTGGCCCATAACTGCCTATGCCTATGGGCTGTCCTGTCCAAGGCCATGTGCTTGCCAGGGCAAGTTGACCTTGGCTCGGATAGAGCACGCCCCTTGAGCGTACTTCCTGGGGGTGTACTTCCTCCAGAAGCTCCTCCCTCATTTCCGGTGCCACGGGAAGTCCCCCTCCTTTGGGTCTGGCTTCCGTCCTAAGCCCCTCCCTTCTCGGGGGTCCCGCCTCCCTCATTTTAATAATAACTTCCTTCAGCTCCTGAAGTACCTCCGCTGTATCCAGCGCCATGTTGGCCTGTGCCACGTGTCTCTCATTGGCGCTTTCCTGCCGTTTTTCATGGCTCCGTCTAAGTGCCTCCAGCCCTTTAAATAATGCTGGTGACACATTATTTCCTCTGCACACAGCTGCTCTAGCTGCTTCATTAACCTCTTCCCATACCTCCATTTTCTCTAAATCCTCCGCGGCTAGCCATGGTGCTATTGCTAGTGCCTCTTTACAAAACTTTCGTGCTTCCTTTTTGTTCACCTTCTGGGCACCCTGTTTTAATTGGGCTTTTAGGCTTTTCCATTGCTCCTTCGATATTTTACTTTTGCTGCTTCCCGTGGCTACTGCTTTTCTTTAACTCACGGGAGGTACACTACAGTTCTTGATTTCTCCTATTTTCCTCCCTTCCTCGGCAGGCCCTTTTCTTGCCTTTCCTTAGAGTCCTTTGGCCCCTTCACAGATCTTTCTTGGGCCCTTTCTAACAGAAGCTCTTGGCCTCCTTTTTACATTAGGCTCTGGCCCTGCCAAGCCACTTTTCACTTTTCTATATCTTCCTGTTGCCAGGAGGTTCCGTTCTTTATGCTCTCCGGTGTCTCTCTGGTGGTCTTTCCTAAGTGTATGCCCCCCCTATGCGCCTGCGCAGACTGGTCCCCAGACTTAGGGTCCCTGCCTAGGGCTGCATACACCTATGCCTGACCATGTGCTCTCCCAAAATGGCGCTTACTTCTGTTGCTGCAGACGGACCCGTTGACCTTCTGTCCGTTGATCAGAGTCCCTGCTCGTTGTCCTCACAGCCTTGGCCTCCTGTTCGGCTTTCCGTGAAGCACAGCTGTTTTTACTCCTCCTCCAAGCACCCTTCTCGGTAGAGGGTTTTCTGCTTTTCCTTTCTGTTCCCTGTTCGGGATGGGGTTTCTCCTTTTCCAGGGTCCCCTCTTGGGATGAGGGTCTTTATTCACATTCCATGTGGGTCCCCCACTTCTATGTGAGGTCCCTGTTCGGGCGCCAACTATGTTGGGTCCCTGTTCGGGCACCAACTATGTTGGGCCCCATGTTCAGGCGCCAAATCTATGTGGGGCGCGCGCGCCTCCTGGCCCGGCCTGAAGGTTCGGACAGGCTGCGCCGCCATGCACACAGATACTAAACACAATTCACTTGGGACCCTCAGGTGAGGGGCGCAGACTCCCAAGGCCCTCGGGACCCTGGAGGAGACAGGAGAAAGGAAAAGCCTCAGGCGCTTTTGCCTTCCAGGGACAAACACCTGTGTTGGTCGTCTCGGTGGTCAGGAGGAGACAGCTGTCGCTTCCTCAGTGATCAGACGGAGAGCAGGTTCCTTTCCTTGTTGAGGATTGCGATGGGAGAGCATTATTTCCTCACCAAAGGTCCGGGGGAGAGCAGTGGGAGAGGCACGTCCTCATCTGTGGTCCGGGCAGGAACAGGCGAGAAGGCGCAGAAAGGGATGCCAGGAAGGCCGTGCCAAAAAAGGTCGAGCTGCCGCAGCACAGCTCTTTATATAGTTCGCCCACGGAATGGCCTGAGCCAATCAGCTTTCAGCCCAATTGTCCAATCAGGAAGGGTTTTGTACAAACATGCAACCAATTTACTTTCATTTTCCCTAGATTTCTAACTTACAAACCAGATATTCAAACGCCATTTTCCCAGTTTGGGAGTTTTGCCAATTTCCTCCCAATTTTTCCCTACAAACTAGCTGAATTGTAACTGACATAACACACTTGTGCAAATAGCAGCCCTATCAAGAAATGGCCTATTACCAGTCCTGCTCTGCCCTATTTAGTCAATCTTCTTTTCCTAAGGTTACCTGGTATCTTGTCTTCCAATATCAAGGGCTCATTCAGTCTCTTTTTAAACTCTTGTGTAAAAGGAATAAAATTATTTACTCTTGTGAGTATATATATTCTTGTGGGTTCTGGCTTCTTTTATTCAACTTGATGTTTGTGAGACTTATCCATGATACTATTTTTAATTGTTGTTTGTTCACTCTTCTGAAAAATATTAAATTGCACAATTATACCTCTGTTTATTGCTCCATTCTACTGTTGATGGGAATTTGGGTAGATTTTGGTTTTTGACTGTTACCACGTGTGCTTCTCATGAACATTCTTGATCATATCCTCTGGGTATAGATCTAAGAGTGATACTTCTGTGTCATAGGATAAACACATGCCCACATTAATAGATATAGTCAACTTGTTCTCCAAGTGATGGTCAACTTACATTCTCAATTATAGTGGATGAAAATCCTGGTTGCTGCATATATTTTCATCACTTGTTATTTTCTAGTGGGTGGACAGTGGTTATAACTTGCATTTCCTTGATGATTAATAAAGTTGAACACTTTCCAATGCACTCATTGGCCACTTGAAGAGTCTCTATTGTGAAATGCTTTTGCCCAACTTTCTGTTGGCCATCTGTATCTTTCTTATTAATTTGTGAGAGTTCTATGTATATACTAGGCAGTGTCTTCATTTGCTTATGTACAATACAATTTTAAGTGTTCATATTTATGCTGGGTATTTTTTATGTTTTTGGGTACTCTGTCCACTACACACCTCCAGCACAGTGTATTGAAGTCTGGAAAGCATCTAATGACACTGAGTGTTTTAGTCAGTTTTTCAGCATTGTGACAAAATACCCAAGGTAATCAACTTTTTTTGGTTCTCCCTTTCAAAGACTTCAGTCCTTGGTTGGGAAGCTCATTGCTTTTGGGTTTGCTGTGAGACGTTTCATTGTGGCAGAACGCATGGCTGGGGCAAAGCTGTTCACTTCATGGTAGCTGGAAAGGAAAGAGGTAGAGGAAAGGGCCAGTGCTCCATGACCTCCTTATAAGGATCCACAGGCTGGAGATCAAGTCTTTACCACATGGAGCTCTGTGGGACACTCCTGACCACTTAGGAAGAAAAAGTGCACGTACTCAAGAATTAAAAGAAGTGAATGCAATCAGCACCCATGAACTGTGTCAAAATTATTTCATGACACTTTGAAATCACTTTTTATTTTTAGCCTTACAGATTATTTATTTCATTGAATAAAATTGGGAATATAAAAATAAGATGAAAACAAATTGGGAGTGGTGGTGCTTGCCTGTAACCCCAGAGACCTAGGAGGCAGAGGCAGGAGGATTGTCAAGTTTCAGACCAGAGTTAGACTGTGTAATTTAGTGAGACCCTCCCTCAAGATAAAAAATAAATAAATAACTAAAAATGGGGCTAGGGATGCAGCTCAGTGGTAGAGTGCTTGCAAAGCATGTGCAAGGCCTTGGGTTCAACCCCCAAGCACCACAAAAAAGGAAAAATAAAGACAGAAGAAGGGGGAGAGGATAATGATCTTTTGACTTTTCTAGAATACACCATGATAGGTCTCATTTGGGAAATAACTAGGGAAAAGTTCATAAAAAGATTAAAAATCCTGGTTTGGCAACTCTCTGGTGTTTCTGGGTCAAAATTTCTTGAGGTCATCATGTAGGGGAAAGGATAATTGCCTCTTTTGGCTGCTCATTATGCTCCTTTTGACACCACCACCCAGTATCTTTCTGGAGAGCCGCCCAGTGCATCCACAGTTGTCTGTATGTGTTAACTCCACCACCAGCAGAGAGTATGAGCCACTGATTCCGACCTGGTCAATCAAGCGTAACGATCCTTGGGGCACAGCCATTGGTTCAAAAATGAGTACGTGACCAGCTCAGAACCACTGATACGTAACGAGACCTGTACTAGAGGGGAAGAAGCCTCTTCTCTGATAAATTTGACCTTATCAGGATGGGATGTAGCCCTGCTACAGCCATCTTACAACCTTGATGGGGAGACCCTGTTGTAAGTAGAGCCAGCTCAGAAGGGAAGTTGAGAGATTAGAGCAATTTGGAAAATTTTAAGCCCCTTGGGCTAAGCCATGGGTGAAGCCAAGAGTACCCGATCCTTTCAATAATGTGAGCCTATGAATTTCTTGTCTGCTTAAGATGGTTTGGGATATGTTTTCTTTTTTCTTTTTTTAAAATTATTTTTATTGGTAATTTGGGGTATGCTTTTTGACACTTAAAACCTAAAGATCCTTAGCTGATGCAAATATCTCGCCCAGGTGGTGTTTCCAGCATTGTGTGCAATATATAAAGTGAAGTAATGGTTTGGTTTTAAGCACAGCCTTTGTCATGAAATGTAGACAAGGTTTAAAATAACAGCTTTATAATTTAGATCCCCAGGATTTAAAGTACTTTAAGGGCTTGGGTACGGAATTAAAAGTTCATTCTACTGCATATGTTTGGTTGGGATTCATTTGGCAGAGGGAGGTGGAAAAAGAGAAATGTGTGCCCCTGAATAAAGCTGTGAATGGTCACTGTGCTTCATGAGAGTGGTTACCAGACACCTGTCCTTGGATAAGCTTCATTAAAATTGCTTGGAGATCAGATCATGACACAAATACAAATTCAGAGGCTCTGCCCTTGGAAATCTGGGTCACTAAAAATGGGATGGTACTTAGAAATTGTCTTTTTAAACATAGTCCAAGATTTGGAAGCCAATGCTTTATTATAGGACTCCCCTTTACTCAAACTGTTGGACGCTGATGGCTCTTGTTTTCCTTCTTGCAGGAATTCTGAACCACACGAGGGAAGAATTTGGGCAGGAAATAAAATTAGAGAAAGGAGAGAGAAATGCACACAGGTCATTAGAGAAATGTAACTTCTAAAAGATTGATGGGGTGTGTAGGGGAGAAAAGAGATTTTATATGAATCATATTTTCAAATAATCATAATTTTCAATAAATAAAAATAAATTTATTTGGGAATGTGAAGGAGCATATGTATTCCTCTTCCCTCCTGGAGGGTTTACATATGGTAAAGTTCCAGCTAATAAATGCAGAAAGAATAATAGAATTACAAAAACATCATTTTGCAACCCCAAATAATGGCTCAAGGCAATGTTCACGAACGGATGTAAAGAATTAGAGGAGAAGCTAATGAGGAACTTCATAATGGGTAGGTTGACAATACTTGAAATCATTGAACAATTTTGTTGTTGTTGTTGTTGTTGTTAGGTGCCGTCGAGTAGGTATCCAAGTCATAGTGACCCTCATAGGGTTTTCAATGGCTGACTATTTTGGGATTGCCTTGGGAGTGGATTGCCAGGCCCTTCTCCCATTTTTGCGGTGCTGGGAATTGAACTCAGGTCCTCAGAGACTGAAGTGCAGCACTCTACCAACTGAGCTAAATCCCAGCCCCGTTGTTGTTGTTAGGTGCTGTCAAGTCAGGTCCAACTCATAGCGACCCTATGTACAACAAAATGAAACACTGCTCGATGCCGTGTCATGCCTGGCACCATGTTAGTGCTTCTCTGGTATTCATTGGGTTTTCAATGGCTGATTGTTTTGGGAGTGGGCTGCCAAGTCCTTCTCCCAAGCCTACAGTACCTGGCATTCCCAGGTGGTCTCCTATCTAAGGACTAAGCAGGCTCAACCCTACTTAGCTTCTGAGATCAGATGGGATCGGTGGCCAGGGTGGTATGGCATCTTAGGCTCACACAAAAAGACACCCAAGCATGGCAATGGTGAGATGTGGAGTACCAAATCCCACCTATGAAATGTATTGCCCAAAATATTGGATCTAAATCTACCCTAGGTCTAATTTTCAGTTTATAAGAAGGAAGCAAGGGAGAGATAGGAACTATTAAAGACACTCAGGGATGATTTAAGATCTGAGAAATACTACAGTGCAAACAACTTGATCTGGTTTCTTTAACAAATAAATTAGAAGGAAAAAGAAAAGAAGGAGGGGAACTCATAGATTAAGACTTAAGCGACGTTACCCAAATGCAATGTGCTGACTTTGGATCCTGTTTCAAATGAACCAGCTGAATAAAGCAACTATATACATACCAAAGGGAGAAGGGCCTGGCAATCCACTCCCAAGGCAATTCTGAAACAGTCAGCCATTGAAAACCCTATGAGGGTCGCTATGAGTCGGATACTGACTGGACAGCACCTAACAACAACAACAACATACATACCAAATGATTGGGGGAATTTGCATACTGATGAAATATCTGATATTATTAAAGGTATTTTGTTAATTTTAAGCAACATATGGTATTCTGGTTATGCAAAAAGTATTCATGGGGCTGGGATTTAGCTCAGTTGGGAGAATGCTGCTCTGCAGTCTCTGAGGTCCCGGGTTTGATTCCCAGCACCTCAGAAATGGGAGGACTTGGCAATCCACTCCTGAGGCAATCCCAAAACAGTCAGCCATTGAAAACCCCATAATGGCCACTATGAGTTGGACACGACTCGACAGCACCTAACACCACCACCAAGGATTCATGGTGTTTTAGAGGTATTTTGTGAAGTATTTATGGACAGAACAATCTGATGTCTAGGATTTTCTTCAATATAATGTGGTGGCAAGTTCGTGAGTGGGAGTATAGATGGAAGTAGATCAGTTATGTGTTATTAGTTGCTGAAAATGGGTCTTAGGTCCACGGAAGTTCATTATATTACTCCCTGTGCTTTTGGGCATGTGAAAATTTCCATAATTAAAAGGTTCTTTTTTTTTCATAAAAAGGTGGGAAAAGGTAATAAACACTTTGTGATAAGCCATTAATGAATTGTGCAGGTTTTTTATAGTACAACGGTGTTCATTTCTCGTGGATGCCATAAGAAATAGCCACAACTGGTGGCTTGAAATAACAGATATTTATTCTCTTATAGTTCTTTAGGTTAGGCATCTGAAACCCAAAAGAGCTGCCCTCCCTTTAGGGGTGCTAGGGGAGACGCCATTCTTTGACTGATCTGTGGCTATGTTAACCCAGTCTCTGCCTCTGTGGCCTCACTGCTTCCTTCTGTCTGTGTGTCCTCCTTGTGCCTCACTTTTATAAGAATATTTTTCGTTGGATTTAGGGCCACCAGGTAACAGGATGAGCTCTTCATATCAAGTTTTATTTTTTATTTTGCAGTGTTGGAGCCTTCTGCATGCAAGGCAAGTGCTCTACCACTGAGCTGCATGCAAGGCAAGTGCTCTACCACTGAGCTGCACCCCCGTTTTATTTTTAAAATTTGAGACAGGATCTTACTTAGCTGCAAGGCTGTCTCTAGTCTTGAACTTGGAGTCCTCCTGCCTCAGCTGCCTGAGTCTCTGGGATCACAAGCACATGCCATGGCAGCTAGATAATATGTCTTGCTGTTTTTACATCTGAAATTTAAGTCTAATCTTCTTACTTCTTTCCATCTACTCTCTCAGTGCCTTAATGGCATCTACTATATTAGAGAGGGCTGGGTTTTAGTTCAGTTGGTAGAGTGCCACTCTGTGAACTCTGAGGCCCTGGGTTAAGTCCCTAGCACCACAAAAATGGGAGAAAGATCTTGTAGCCCACTCCAGAAACAATCTGCCATTGAAAACTCTATGAATAGCAGAGAAGCACTGACATAGTGCAGTACATGGCACAGTGTCAGGTAGTGCTTCATTCTGTTGTACACAGGGTTGCTATGAGTTGGACCCAACTCAACAGCACCCAACAACAACAACAACAACAACAACAACAACAACAACATTCTATGATAGTTTTACTGATCTTTCTGGCTTCAATCTTGCCACTCCATTCTGTCCTCCACACGGAAGTCAGATAGAGTAATTAAAAACAACAAATCTAAGATGGAAGTTTAGCTCAGTTGGTAGAGTTCTTGTTCAGCATGCACCAAGGCCCTGGGTTCAATCCCCAGCACAAAAACAAATAAACAAACAAACAAACCCAAAACAATAACAACAAAAATCCTTTTGCAAACCTAATCATTGCCCCTTTGTTCTGTCCTTGAGATGATGGTCATTGCTTCCAGAATAAAATATAAACTCTACCATGGCTTCAAAACTGAGAGGATTTCACCCTGCCATTCTTTGTCTATGCCTGTCTGAGCCCATCTCCTTTCTTGTCCAAAATTGTTTCATCCCATCAGTTCCCCTTCAGTGTCTTAATCATGCCAAAGCTAACTCCACCAAATATAGACCACTGAAAGGGAGAAACCAGGCAGTCTTTACTTCTAGAATCCTGCTGATGATTGGGTAAATTAGTGTTTTCAAAATGGAAACAGTAATTCATGTTGGCTGCAGACACAAAAGAACGAACAGATCTGTTTTAGAAGAAGTACAACCTGAGTGCTCCTTGGAAGCAAGGATGGCTAGACTGCATCTTACATATTTTGGACATGAAGTCAGGAGGGATACATCCCTGGAGAAGGATATCATGTTTGGGAGAGTGGCAGGTCAATGAGAAAAAGGAAAACCCTCAACTAGATGGATTGACACAGTGTCTGCAACAATGGCCTTAACCATAAAAAAGATTGTGTGCCTGGCACAGAATTGGGGAGCATATTATTCTGCTGTACATAGGGTAGCTGTGAGTTGGACCCAACTTGATGGCACCTAACAACAACAACATAGACACATTGGAAAAAAGTGTAAAGAAAATGTAAATACCCTCATTCCATCCTTTAAGATAATGATATTTTGGTGTAGGACCTTTTGGGTTATATGTTTAAATTTCATAAGTATGTGATCACGTACTTTGGCGACTTGTTTTTTTCCACTTAACAATGAACTGAGAATATGTTTTCATGCTATTGCATACACAATTTCACCATTTTATTTTAGGCTCTTGATCCATATTTCCAAATCGCCCTCCTAAGGACTTGTACCAATCTGCATTCCCTCCAACAGTGCATGAAAGCACCCATTTCCCCACATCCCTGGAAATCTTTTTAATCTCTGCCAATCTGAGAGATAAAAAACAGCACCCTATTGTTTAATTTACATTTCCTGGATGATAGTGAGGTCAAGCTTTTTTCTTTCTGATACTGTTCACCTATTGTTCTTCATAATTGTGTAATTAAAAGTATTTGCTTACACTTTAAAAGCAGTAGCATACCAATTAAGGAACCACTCAAGTGTCCCACTGCAGCAACCCCGCCACCATGGCGTTGAGCATATTTTCATCAGTGCCTTGAAGCTGGTTGCTGTCCTGCATTTGAATATACAGCCTGGGCTTTATAGCCCTTGTTGTTGTTGTTGTTGTTATGGGTCATTGAGTCATATCCGGGGATTGCCTCGGAGTGGATTGCCAAGTCCTTCTCCCATTTTTGCAGTGTTGGGAATCAAACCCGGGACCTCAGAGACTGCAGAGCGGTGCTCTACCAACTGAGCTAAATCCTAATACATAGCCCTCACTAGGGAAGTCTTTATTTTCTTCTTATAAACTGCAAGTCACAGAAAATTCTCCATGATCAGTTTTAGAAGGTTTTTTTTGGCTGGTATTTTCTGAAGATACATGTCAGGGAAACAAGAGATTATAGATTAGAATCTAAATTTCAGAATGTGGCCCCCAAATTTGCATTTGTCACTGTCTGGGATTTTGATCATCTTTAGATTTCAGCTTGCATTTCAAACAACTAGCCATATCAGAGTATTTAGCAATAAGTTTTCTTGTTTATTTTAGACAACAATTCAGAGAAAAGTATAGGGACATAACTTATTCTTTCTCTCTCTCTCTCTCTGTCTCTCTCTGTCTCTCTCTGTCTCTCTCTGTCTCTCTCTCTCTCTCTCTCTCTCTCTCTCTATATATATATATATATATATATATACACACACATATATATATATGCAGCGGTAGCCCTGTGGCGTCCGATCGCATCAGATCTCAGAAGCTAAGCAGGGTCGGGCCTGGTTAGTACCTGGATGGGAGACCACCTGGGAACACCAGATGCTGTAGGCTTGGGAGAAGGACCTGGCAACCCCCTCCCAAAAATCAATCTGCCATTGAAAACCCTATGGACAGCAGAGAAGCACTGACAATAGTGTTTCCCCTGTTGTACAGAGGGTAGCTATGAGTCGGATACCGACTTGAAGGCACCTAACAACAACAACCAATATATATATTGGTGCTGGGGATTCTGCATTACCTTTTTTTTTTTTTTAATTTTGCTTTGCCTGAAAAAACAACAGTAGGGTATTTCAAGGCACCACATCTGATGTAATGGTGTAGATTTAAAAATGCACTGCAAGCTTCCGTATGAGGCAATACCAGGGATTACAGCCAGACTACTTTTTGTACTGTCCAAGGTCCTGAAATCACACATATTTTCTTTCTACAATCTTCTGTGTTATTTTGAACTTTATAGTGATTTAGTCATTGAATAGGCAATTTCTATCACTCCATGCATCTTATGTACCCTTTCAGTTTTGTTTCTCTAAAGTTAATACATTTGATTATGAATCACTTGATTAGGTAGAGCAATTTTATATGTGAGAGAGTGCCATATGTTTAAAGAGCTATTTTTGTTCTCACTCATATGAGAGAGCTGACTCAAAATTACAAGAAGGAAAAATCCTACTCAAAGGTCAGATCACATTAAAAGGGGGGAGGGAAGATAAGAATGAGGTCAATATAAATGGACTAGAAATCGCATGTAATTGTTCTAACAAGATAGAAACAAAGACCACTACAGGAAAAGTTTCCATCTTAAACAGAAATGGAA